>WBMV01004466.1:159690-215472 GCA_013396655.1 Campylorhamphus procurvoides | reverse complement strand
ATGAAATCTTGCCAGGAAAGCATGGAAAGAAATAACCATTTTTCTCAGAATACTGTCATGATAGCAACTTCTTGGGAAAATTGAATTCCTATCATCTGACAACCTGGAGCACTAGTGATATAAGCACAGCTCTTTAGTGCCCCTTCAAATATAGGCTCCAGCTGACATGCTGGACCTCATGTTAAGGCCACAGATGCCAGATAAAGTTACATTCTTGTGATTTTTTTTTTTTCTTACTGTTAAATTTGTAGAGTTCAGTGAATGATCTTAAATGTTACCAGACAGCTGATTTGTACTTTGCAATAATAATGCACTCATTTAAAGAGATTTACTTTGCTCAGTTTAACTCCTCAAAACTATTTTGAGATGTTTGCAGAAATTCCACTACCAAAAGGATTTGTGAAAGATGTTTTAAGCCTATGATATCAAAATTTTATTTGGATTTACTAGTAGCATCATTTATTGCCTCCCACTATCATGAATAGTGCTCTTGTTGACTTCAGGACTTAAAGGACTTTGCAGAATATTTGTGACTTCACTTTAGTGCTCTTGGTGGCTTCAGGACTTAAAGGACTTAGCAGAATATTTGCGACTTCACTTAATCCTGTGGCACATCAAAGTTAGAATGGCTGATTTTTTGCCTAAATTTTAAATTTCCAACTTATAAGTGCAGATGTATAGAGAAAAACAAATGACTTCACACTTCAAGACTGTCTCTTGGATAACTTGTATAAGTGAAACAAATTTAAAAGTGTTTAAGAATTCATAAACTTAGGAATAGTTAGCATTCTTAAAATTGCAGACGGATGTATATGTGGGAATGTGAAATAAATGTTTTAGAAATTAACAAGTATGGAACTGCCCATATTGTACAATTCCTGATACATTTTCTTTCTTGTGTCACTTATGCTTTTCCCAAATTTCAGTGCTATGGAAACAGACCAAGGAAGATTCAAACGCCCCACTGGGACAGCACTATTTAATTTTTGCACCAGTTACTCCAGTGCAAAACGTGCAAACTTTATAACAGTATTTTTTCCACTGTGTTTAGAAATATATACTAGTATAATTTAGATTTTGATGGACAATTGCATATAAAGCATTTCTGTGTCACATTAGCTCAGGAAAGAAACTGCTGACAATGCTGGCTCATTTTCAGTACCACTTGTGAACAAAACTGGGTCTGTCAATCAGGATGCACACTGCAACATGCAACTCAGACCTCTTGTATTATGTTTGTATTTACATTTTTATGTATGGTTTTATATGTCTGTGTCTGTATTTGTATGTTTTTTATATGCGTATTTATATTTGCTCTTTCCTACCAGCACCTAACCTTCAGTTACAAGTAACTTCACTTTCTAGACCTACACAGACTGCACACTGTCAAAGCTTTCTGGATGTTGTGGCTGCAAGAAGTCCTAAATACTGTCCTTTACTTTTAACGTTGGTGAATTTTTCTAGCAGCCAGTTACCGTTTAGAGACACACAAAAGGCATTTCAGTCTGTCTTCCAATATTCATTTTGAGAATACAAATTAGCAAAGACTATTGAAATAAAAACTTCTGCATGTGATAACCTTCACCCATATACTACCTTTATCACCACTAGTCATGGACTGGATCAATTTTCCTCCTCTGTGAAATAACCATATTTTGCAGCCTAGCTGTCAAAGTGACTTCTATTGTTATCTTAAGGGCTGATACAAGGTCATGTGACTCTTTAATGCTTTTCATTTAAAAATGAACTTATAATGTAAAGTGCTATTTTCATTTCTTGTGTATGCACATAATGCTGTTTGTGTGTCCAAAAGTGTTCACACAATATGTGTCAAACATATCTTTCCTTTTTGCAAAATTATGTTTATGCCATTTCTAGCAGTTGGCAGAGCCTTTGCTCTTTATTAACAGTTCTTTCAGCTGAAAGGGTAAAAGGCTGGCTGAGTGAGCAGTGAGTGGTATAGTTTCATAATCCTTCTTCTTATATAATTGTTTTTAAAAGACATTATTTTGAGAATCCAGGGCATTTTTTTATCCTAGACTATCATACATTTTATAAACTGATGAGGAGGAAAATGCAACTCATCTTAATTTCTTTTTTTTTTTTTTAGTTCCATTTGTACACATAATGCCTATAACCAGTGATGTCACTTATAACAGCCATCTCCTGAGTAAGCATAACATTCTGCATTTTTAGTAGTTTAATTTAGGGCAACAGACTGCAAATAGAGTGAAAGCTTTCCTCAATCACACACTTAATTCTTTTATGTTCCAAAGTGGGAGAGGGTCTTGACAAACAACTTTCCTTATGCCAACCTAAAGGGAAGACATTACAAAAGAGCACTATGAATTCAGAATCAAAAAATTTCCTCTGTAAACTGTGGATTAACCCACATTGAAGGATGAACAAAGTATTTGTTCTGGTGTGACTAGAAGCTATAACATTGAACTTAAACAGAAGAAAAATAATTGCCCTGGAAGTCAACATGTTTTTTCTGCTGCAAATCACAGTGGGAAAATGAGCAAAAAATGAGATTTGATAACAATAAAACCCTACACCTTTGCTGTCTGTTAACCTGCTCTTGACTCCAAAGACAAAGACTGCTTTCCTTCACGAAAGAACTTCAGTAACCTGCTGCTTGCCAGGGTAGAAAGGTTGTGGCTGTCAACTAGAGTTGGCACTCAGAACTATTTTAAGAATAAACCAGAAATGTGTTTTTTGCAGTTTCTAGTACTGCTAAGAATAAACCCATACAAAGGATTTATTACTTTTATAAAGAAAGTCAATTGAGCATGACAGTTCTTGTTCCCAGAAATTTTTAACTTAAGTGAGACTTAGTAGGAAATTTAAAGAGAAGTGATTCCTGTTATCAGTTTTAATGAATGTTATTAAGTGGCAACCCAAAAGAAAGGCGATATGAGATTAGTGATTGCTCATAAAACATCCTTCCCACTCTTCTAAATTATCATGATACCACAATTTTTAGCTGTGAAGTTAATTCTCTCACTAATTACATTCTGCTTAGAAGTGCAAGTACCCAGAAACACCTGCTTGGCCTACCTTTCCCAAGGAATGACAAAAATCAGATGTTCAGTGCCACAGTAGAATTGCAGGAAGAAAAGAAGACCACTTTTTGTTCCATTTTCAGGTCCTATAATATATAGTCATGTTGTCCAGATCCCCTACAGAGAGTGTGCCTTTTTACTGCAATATGCTTGACAAAACTGTTCTCAGAAGCTATCATTGACATCCAGTCACCTACTTGTTTCATCGTAGAACTCAGATGATTCTGTAAATTACCCTAAATGAGTACTTTTCCACTCTTGCAGAACTGAAAGATAATATAATTATGTTCTGTTTTTAGTATTTGAGTTTCTGTTTAGATTGGTGCACAGAATATAGATTGCAATACCAAATGAATTCTTATGTGCTCCTCTCTTGTGGCAGCCAGTGGCAAGTTTGCTGAAGAGGAGATACAAGGACTCTCTGAAACAATACCTCAACCTTGGCCATATTGACCACCATCAATGGTCCACTCTGGCCTCCAATCAGGACAAATGGAGACACACCATCCATAACTCTGCTGCTTCCTTTGAGATCACATGTGGAATCAGTCTTGAGGAGAAAATACAATGCAGAAAGAACCATGCCTTGTCAATACCACCAATGGTACTTTCCACTGTGCCTTTTGCAATTGGACTTGCCTATCTCACATTGGCCTTTTTAGCCACCAGTGTGCTTGTAAGCAAGCGTGGGTAGAGCCCTTCCCAAATCTGTGTTCATGAAGCCTAGCCATGATGATGAATTCTTAAATGCAATTTGTCATCAGAAGCACACACCCTAAACCTATGTGAGTACTCTCTTTGTGAAATGAAAAAGCAATTCGCTACTTTCTTGTCATAGGCATAGCAACAATGATTCACAGACAGTGTTGCTTCTCCACACCGGTAGAATTAAATCATCAGTCTTGGATCTCTGACGTGGAGATTTAGTTACCCTCTAAAGAGCAGTACACTGGGACAAAGAAATATTTCTTTTGCAATACCACACTACAATGTGGCTTTGCAGCAATTGTTCTTCCCTATTCCTTCTTGCAAATCCTACCATGAAAACAAGGTTCAGACAAAGACAAGCAGTGTCATGTTGTTAACAAAAGGAGGTGGCATTTGTAAGAAAATAGAAAATATATTCTCATTTATGAAGTCTCAGGAAAAATTACTACCCAAGGTCAATAGGTTTTAGAGCTAGGGGCTAAGACTAAAAAACAAAACAAAAAAATCCCTAAAAAAACCCCCAAACAAACAAGCAAAACATAAGTGTCACTTATGCCACATTTAATGATGAACAGTATAATCCAAGAATATTCCTATCCTGTTCCAAATAAACAGGTCAGGACTCACTGAATAATTCCATAAAGACATCTTGTCTCACGCGATGTCTGATCCAAAAGTCATGTAGCCTCACAATTATTTACAGTGCTCTCCACATACTGAGTCAAAAGAAGCAGATTGGAATTGTAGCTGACAGAAATGCAACAAATAGAGATGTCTCTTAAAAAAAAATCAGAAGGCTATTATAGGATAATAACTCTCACATGGTTTTTACAAAATCTGTTTGGGAAAGATCAAATTCTCAACATTACCCACTATTTTAGTGGAGTAATATTTGGTCAAACATAATGCGATGAAGATTTTTAATATAAATGTCATTATTTCCTTAAGGTGGATTTCTACAAAATCTCAATCATTAACAAAAAAACCCCTTTATCAGTTTCTTAGGTGACCTGCTTTTATGCAAAGAAAGTCTCAAAATCCTCTAGAAAAATAATTTATATCTGTTTTCCTGAAACAGATATAAATCTGGAACAGAAATCTTGGTAACTAATTTTCTAAGTACTTTTCTAGTTTCTTAGAAATCAAGATGCAGTTCTAAACTTGTCTGTATGTTGAATGAGGAAGGTGTGGCCACATCACATAGAATGGGAAAAGATCCCTTCCAGTGTCAAAAGATTCTTGTTTCTTGCCCCAGCTGTCACTTCAATAAGTAAAACTAAAGTAAGAAACTTCTGAATCTGCACATATAGTTTATACTTACATTTAAGATATTTATTTTTCACTGATATTCTTGACACTCATTCACTTGACATTCTTATATTACTGTCTGTGTGTATATATATACATACATATACATACATATACATATAGGGTTATGCAAACTAAAAACTGTCCTCAGTTACATTTTTTGTTGACTCTATGTAGTAACAAACAATAATTTAACAAAGCTTTGGGAGTAAAGACTAAAAGCAATGTCAGGAAAAAACCCTACCTAATTTAAATACTGAGATTAGGCCTTTCATGTATATTTCCATCACAGCTTATACTTAATTTTATAACTAGTGTTCAGTTTGATGAGACCAGCAGTGTTTCAGCTCTTTGCAAGTCTGTTTTCTTTACCAGCCATATTGTCAGTTTGATATTTTCACCTTAATATCTTAATATCCTTCCCACATTCTAAACCATTTACATAATATTCAGTTTATGTCTTCTCATGAACTGTTTTTAAGTACCAGTCAGTCATAGGGTCTTATTGTTCATTCTATTAGATTTGTTTGAAAAACATAAAAATACACAAAAATAAAAGTACACTTAAAAAATCAGCAATTTATTTTTAATTGCTATTGATTTTGTAAAATATATTTTTTGATTGTTTTTTGTCCTTTAAACACAAGTTATTCTAGCTTGACAAGGAGCATGTGTACTTTGAACAAAATTTGAAGAAGAACAAAGCAGGAAGCTAGAACTGTCAGCTTCAGGACACCAGGGAAGGTACAAGAGTCTTTTCTTTATCAAAAGGAAAACAGTAGCCTTTAGATATGAACTATACATAAACACTACAAGGGAGTTTATGCAAACAAAATTCCAGAAATTTCGTAAAACAGAGAGATCTCCTTTTCCCACTGCCAGCTGCAAAAAGGAAGGGTCCCTGTGTGCCCCTTTATTATGTGTTGTAAAAGAACAGGTATATGGCACAAAAGGCATTTTCAGTTTTGATTTCCAAAAACCAGTAGCATGAGAAGACTGTCCTACAGAGGTAACAGGCATTATCCACCAAGAACTGAGATCTAGTTCTTGGCAACCTGACAATTAAAGTTTTATATATCTCTGTATATCTATATCTATACCTGTCTGTTTTTTTTTTTGTTTGGTTACACGGTGTTACTTGTTGAACAGTGAAAATATATTTCTGATTTTTCCAAATATTTTTCTTAATAAGTGAAAACATGTCCTACTACTTGGAGCCAACTCTAAATCGAGCCAAAACTGAAATTCCCTTGTTGAAACCTAATACAGAATGGGTAGTGGTCAGCTGAAGAACTATTTTCCAGTTGTCATGTATTATTAGGACACTCTTGCTGCAATATGTCTAATCCCAATTGCCTATGGCTTTGCAAGTCTTCTAATGTAATGCCGCACTAAGGCTGAAGCTAGACCATGTGCAGAGCTTCTGATTGCACCTATTGCTATAAATACTGCTTTTGTTTTTAATTTACACTCCAGTCAAGGGACAGCTACCCCATATGTGTGAACTTGCTGAAAAAAAAATCACCTCTCTCCTTTTGGTACTTGCTCTTAGCTCACCCTACCACAGACAGCTCTTGTTTTACAAAAGCATTTGAGAGAGATATGCACTCCTTCAATGAATAAAGGCGAATGTGGGCAAAACGAAAGAGGGTCTGCCTATATTTTTCTTGTTCATGATGATCTGAGAAACTAGCATATATTTCATTGAATCTCTAATTCTATTACTGCATTACACAGGCTGTTTATATTTGCTCATTAATGAAACAGTATCATAACTGAACGTGTGGCAGCCACAGTAATTAGCAAAGCATCTCCTTCTATTCTTCAAAATGTCGTCAAAACACTTGTCAGGAAACAAACTCATTTTCAGTCTCTGCTGCCATTTACAGGGTTTCAGGCACTGATGATAGCTTGTCTGCTTAGTTTAAAAGAGCTCTTGATATAACAGAACCTGACACTGTTTACTTCAGCCTATTATGCCTGCTGCATTCACTGAATGCTTCAGTGGAAAAGAAAAATCGAAAGAAAGCTATTCATTGTAATGCCAGCTGCTTTTTAAAAAAAGGAAATCAATTTTTGCTTGAGCTCAGAATGTACTCAGCAGGCCCAGAGTGACCCCCACTTCTGATGTCAACAACAAAAGAATCTGCCTGCATTCACAAACAGTCACAAAACAGCTAAAGAACATTGTAAATGTAAAATTAGTTTCATCTTATTTTATGTTCAAATAGCTATCTACTAATACAGACAGCATCTTAAAATAGAAAGACTACTATGTAACAGAGTGCATGTAGAAACATGATTAGAAATAAGGGCATTTTTTTAACATATTTCCTCATTAAAAATTACTCGACAAGTCCATTCTAAGGCTGAAATAATTAGTTACTTTTTGTATTTATAGCTGGTATCATGATGACTTTCTGTGCTGTCAGCTTATTATTTTACAGCCATCTTATTTCAAATGCAGCTAAGTCTGACAATGATCACGATGTTTTACATATTCATGACAATCCTATATCTATGTCATTCAAAACTTCTTGCTATACTGAATTTCAAACCAATGTCTTTCTCTTTACATTCGTGTTCATATAAACTTTTTTCATGATACTGCATAAGACAATAATAATAATAATTAATCTAGTAGTGTAACTGTGCACAGATAAAAATCAGGGCTGTACTGTGTCAGACTGTGTAGACTGAAAAGCAGATTACAAAAGTAGTCTTTGCACTAGAGACCAGCTAGAATTCAGCAAAAGAAACAAAGCTCCTGGATCAGCCTAAAAGGTACCTCTGTTCTTTGGAGTTTGTTAAACTCATAAGGGTAAAAATATCCAAGTGAATTCCCCAACACCAAATATCTTCTGCACTTTTTGTCTTGTGTTTGTGGCTAGGTTAGAGAGATATGAAAACAGAATCTCTTGCAAAAACAAGAGTAAGAGAAAATGCAAATAATTTATTTTTTCTTTTATAGTCACAAAACAATGATTTCACCACTTTATGACTTTAAAACACTATGCAGTCTTTCCAGAGGTTTGTCAGGCATGGAGATTGTGCTGACTTTCATGATATGCACCAGTGCTGATACACTTAATTTTGTAAGAGGATTTACATTACTCCCTTTAGGTGCAATTCTCACCTTTAGAGACATACAGCATACATTTCTCTAAGTCACTCTATGCTCCCTTACTGTCAGCTGAGAGAAACAGTCTGGATACGTTGCACCCTTAAAGCAGTTGGTCTAGATGGCCGCTTTAGGTTAAGATGAGTAGTACCCTAGAAGGACTAATTTTTCTACATTAACCAGCTGGAATGAAGCTTCCCTCCCATCTTTCTACTTTGACAGAATTTAGATTTATCTCATTCAGCTATTCACTTAATTTGAGATAGAAATAACTTTTGCTAAATGCTTATAATTGTTAGGATTACCTTGAATATTTTTGTCCACAGACAATTTTTTTAATAATTAAAACCAGATTTTTAAATTCAGAAAGGTAATTTTTTTACCTACAGGTTAAAAAGTTTATAGCTTTGAAAATTAATATTTAGAGTTGGTGAAAACAATACCTCATATATTTAGGTATTCAGGTTTTCTCATCTTTGCCTATCTCTTATTGGCTTTTTTATTTCACTGAAATAGCAGGGAGACAGCAGAATCAAAGGTCAATGTCCAAAGAGTGAAGAAAAATGTTGTTGATTTTCTTGCTGTTAAAGAAAAAAAAAATGCTCAGGAAAATATCCCTGAGCCTATTTTCTCCCCTCTTTCTCCATTAGGAATACTCAACTTTCCTGAAGCAATTCTGGTGACTGGAGCATGTGTTACTAACAGAAAGTGCAGCCAAAGAGTCCTGTGAGAGTTAGAGATCTCTTTCTCTGTGTAAACCAGATTCTCTCTATTCCCTCACTGTGAAACAAGAAGAATAGGATTAACAACTTTCAGCACCTCTGGAATTCAGGAAAAAAATATAGATTATTTCAATGGTAAGCAAAAAGGAAGAAGAACTAAGAAAATAATAAAAATAATTAGAGGAAAGAAATTACATGGGTATAATGCAAGACAATAATGTGGGTTACGAAAAAAAAATTGTATCTGAGGTGGGTTCACAGTTGAATTTCTTGATATTTGCCCATTAACATCAGAGGCTTTCCTGTAGAGTATTTGGACTGGCAATAAGTAATTAGGAAGGTGCCATTTGACACCTTTTCATGAAGAAGACTCAATTCCAAATTATTAACAATAAAGTACTAGGAAAATAGCAACAACATGGAAAGTCCTAAAAATGTTCTTTCACTTAGTTTACAATAAAGATAAAGAACATCTGTACTCAGCTGTCCTCAAAGCTGTCCTGTTCTTCCTGTTTAAGCATTTTAAATTACAACAGTTTGGCCATCTTCCACAGGTCTTCTCACAAAATGATTCAGAAAGCTGCTTAAGGAACTCGGAAAGATTATTTGGTGAGGAGGTCAAACATCTGCTAGGGTTTTCGGGTTGTGCCTGGACTTTTTTAACGGTATTATTGCTCTCACTTTCACAAAACAAGGGTTTCCAGTGCTTGAAAATCTGTTAATCTAGTCCAAATCCACTCAATTTAGTTAAAGAACAAATAACCTTAAGACATAGGATGACTGAGGAAGAAAATATGTTAGAGGAGCTCCAGTAGGTTTGGTGTGAGTTAAATGTCAGGATGATTGTTATTCCACTGACCCATAAATCCACAAATCATTGACATCACTTTTGATCAAACAGAAAAAAACCCCAGAAATTACTGCCCCTAAAATTGTCAAGTACTGAGAGATGTCTTGGAGAGATAGGCTGTTTCCTTTCTTACCTCCCAGTGAATGGCAAGACTGCTGTTTAGGAACTGTCCCATCAGTCTATGCAAAGTGCACCCATGCCTAACAAGGCACATGCCACCGTATAGGCTTGAACTCTGTAGGCTGCATTGATTTCCAGTTAGTTATCAAGTGATTTTACAAATATTAATTGTCTCATTAAGTTAGTTTTTGCCTGTGAGTTTGCCTGTTGCTTAGAAAGTCATAGGAGTTGGAATCAGGATAATAATGCTTTAACGTTTACATAGACTAAATCAAAGGAGGAAGCTAGTAATTCTAAATTTCCCTTTACCTATTACTTTAGTGGATACTGAAATACTGAACAATCAAATACACTCTATGGAGTTTCCCTGTAACTCTGTGACCATACAAGACTATGATGACAAAAAGTAAGAGTTAATTTTCAGCTTTGGTACTTCTTTTGTCCATCTTCTACTTCATAGAAACATTTGAGATTTACTTTATGTCCAGAGATGGCCTTCAAAAAGACCAATTTAATCCATATGATGACTTAAGAATACTTTTTTAGAATATCAGTTTGATCAACTGCTTTTTGAGACACATCAGACAGACATCTGAGAAGAGTAGTTCTAGAGCATGATTACATATTGTGTGAAAAACACTTCCTTAATTTTTTTTTTAGTTTGGTGTTTTTCTTTAATTTGCATTGTATTATAAGATCAAATTCTCTATTACAAGAAATAGAAACTACTAATTTCCTTCCTACTAATTCTTTATGCCACACAAATTTAATAAATGCCTACAACTATTCAGCCTCATTGCCCTATTTGTCACTTTTTTCAGACTGGAGACTGATGTAATCTATATCTCATGTAGGAAAATTTTCATACCTTTGCTCATTCTATTCTCAGTCTAGTCACATCAAACAGGTGCCTTTCAGACTCTACATACTGGTGCCCTTCATTGTCACAGCTGACGATTCTCCTTGTGCTTTGAAAATCAGTATCTCTGCAAAGAGATGAGATTTTAGAGAAATTTTAAGGGAAAAAAAGTAAAAGGAAGAGTATTTCTAAGCCAGGTGTACCAGCTCTTTTCAGCGCAACACAAGAAAGAAAGAAAAAGGTAACTGAGAAAAAAGAAAATATTAGAGGGAAATAGAAAAGTATTATATGTTATAAATTATTAGATGTTTAGTAATTATGCTTCTGCCACAAGTTACAGATGCTAATTTGAGCTTCAGAACAAGATGGGTATTAGTAATACATGTTTCCATAGGTTTTTCCTCATGATATGCGTCAAGTGTTTTCAAAAAACAATAAAAAACCCAATAAAATAAACAATCATGGTGATTACTTGATTTTTACTAATGAGAAGCAAAGGATATCACACAGGTTATCCCCAACTTTTCTTGATGTAGTTGAGTCTGGTTGTTTGTCTTCAAAGGAAAGATATGAGCTCCTCCTTAGCACAGCTGAGAGAAACTCAATCAGTTCTTGTTCCATATTGTTTTCACATGGAGCCTGACTCTCAGCCAGTCATAGGGGAAGTCTAAGGAGGTTAATAGTAAAATGAGATGTTTAGGAAAGCAGGTAAATATTCTTCAAATCTTTTCTGTGTAAGGTTACAGGAAAGTCTGTGTAATAACCATAGAATTAGTTCAACCTGAGACTGAAACCTCAGCACATTTACAACACTGTCATTTCTGATTGTCTGTGATATGGTTACTGATGCTTACAATAAAGCACTTAGAGTATATTGCTTTCAGATGTCTCACCCTGTTCAGTAGGATTTTGTGCATGTAGGGTAGTAACAAGCAATCTGCACAGATACACAATTATGAGCATCTTTGAAAAAACAGACAAAAAAACCCCCAAACCCCAAAAAACCAAACACCCCCCCCCCAATATTTACTTATATGTAATCACAGTGTGAATGCAATATAACTTCTGTTCAATTTTAGTCTATTCTTTGCCTGAACATTCAGAGAAATGGCAGTTATCTTACACAAAACTTCTGCTCACCTATATGTAAATGCTTGTTCTTCCAGTGAAAAAACATACTGGGAGCACCTCAATATTTTTCTAAATTCTAAGTGCTGTGGCATCTGTTTGTATACTTGTTGCCAGAATAAAAATTTTCTTTAAAAGGCATATTTCCATGCAGTAAAAAATCTTTTGATATTTTTTCTTTGTGTATCATCAATATTATGCTATATGAGATATATTGCTAAAATTTTTGAAATTTATTCAAATTTATGTTATTTAAAAAAACATGACATGACAATTGAGTTATTATGAGATAAAAAGGATGATTCTCATTTTTCATTCTTGGTTTAGAACTGCTGCATATAGACATGATGTAGCCTGAAAAGTTATGCATGCCATCTGTGAGAAGTTCCTGTTTTCTTCAGGCAAAAACACAGCTAAATTTATTTTTAGTATAAGTGTATCCATAAGTCAAGCTAGACTTACATGGTGTGTATGCATGTGTGTACTACATGATAATTCTATTGTCATCTGATTTACTTTATAGGGATTGCAATTGATATTTGAAAGCTTAGTGTAACTACTTGGTGCTCGGAGGAAAATATGTAATATAGTTCACATCGTGTAGTTATGGTCATGTGGATATAACCCCCGCAATGACTACCCTGATTATTCAGAATAACCATTTTGAACACAGAATCATCACAGCAAGGAGACCTGAGGACTAACAGGACAAATAACTAATATAACCTTCACTTAGGTTTGAAGTAGCTATATATTTGTTTCAATATTTGTTTTCCCAGTACTGAAGAAAGTTCTGTGAGTGTTCTTCCAAGTCTTTCATCAGCTCCACAGATTGTATTATATTTTGCACATGAAAGAGAGTTATCTGTCATTAGCTAGGAAATCTCTAGCTAAAAATCCAAGCATATTTAGTCCATATCCTGCCTGCAGCAAAACTGTGGTTTGTATTTTTCATCTTAGGATGCTACCATTTAAATTAATGATTTTAAAATCCTTTCAAAATCTGTTTCTGATTTTGTTTCTGTCTTATCATTAGCAAGATGCTGCTGGATGAATGAGTGATAAGGAGATAAACATCAATGGGATAGAGGAATGTTGGTTTATTTGGAGTTGTATTTAAACTTACATGTAGGGGTTTGTATGACAGATTTGTAGTCTCAAATCCTGTATGCACAGATGGAAATCATTAGAAGGCAGAGACTTCGTGTTACCTTAGTTATAAAAAATGTTTTAGATGTTTTTTCAAGTTGTTTTTCAATTTCTTTCTTTGTATGGATTCTTGTGCATGAATTGTCAGTATGAAGTAGGCAGATAATTGTGGCATAAACTACATAAATTATTCACTTTTTTATTTGGCTAATTTTCTGCCTAATCAGCTTAGGGTAGGGTGGGGACTCTGAAAGTGGCAGTGGTGAGAGGTTAAACTCATGGCTAGGAGAGGAAACAGGGAGGCCCAGAATCTACTCTCTTAGCTTCCAGGAGCTGCTAGATGGTCATAAACCATCAAGGTACCAGAGTTTACCCTGAAGAATGGGAAACCTTGTTTGAAGGTTTCAGCAACAGGGCAGGATGATGTGACAAGGAAGAACATTCTCTAAAAGTGGAATCAGCTCATGCTCACTGTAATTTAAGGAACAGTGCCTAGATACATCTGAACATGCCTGGAGATACATCTGAAGTCAGTGTGAAGAGTTTGTATGACTAATGTCTTCCTGTGCAAAGGCAGTCAAATTCAGTCTCTAAGTCCTCCAAAATGGCCTTTTTTATATTTATGAAATACAAAGGTCAAAAAAATCTTGAACTGCTATTGCTACATCCAGTGCCTCAGCAGAAGAAATAAAATCAGAAATTTTAATGGAATACTGTCTAAGAAATAATACGAGAGAATAATTTAAATATCTATAGTTAAATGTAAGGAAGTGGGTATGTAAGGGAATAAGGAAAATGACAAACTGAAAGAAGAAACAAAATTGGACTTTAACATTTGGCAAGTGTTCTCACTAGGAGAGTTCAAATTCTCCTCCCTAAGAATTTGAATTGGATGAAAGAAGACAAAAACACTGTTAGCTATGGATCTCTTATTTTTATCACCGCAGTGTGACAAGTGTTTTTTTGTGGAATAATAAAGAGCAATGTTTATTTGGACCAAAGAACTTTCAGCATAGTAAAAGTCTGACTCTTAAGATTTGCCTGACATTGATGTGAATGTCATTTGACTTAAAAAATCTCACTGTAGTGCAGCATTAACTATTAAAATATGTGTTAAGACTTGAAATAAGTAGGAAGAATTTTACATCTTTTGCCACACACTATTTTTCCTTCAGCCAAGGGTGCAATACTTTCCTTGTAGGGTCTTATTTTTTCTTCTGAATTGATTAGTGAGGCACAGTAGTCATTGGAGGAAATGATATGCTGGCTGCATTTCATAATACTTACTGGTTTTGTTCTCCCAAATTAATTTAAAAGCATACTTCTGAGAATCATTACATTTTTAATAAATATGATAACTTTGTTTGATGATATCCCAGTAGGTCAAATATGGCAACATGTGCCCTACTACATCATGTGACAAAAAGGTCAGCAGTGATCATATTTATTGCTACATTTCTACAGGCTGATGCTGTAAAAGATTACAAAAATGTTTGGTTTTCTTTTTAATAAATACATCAGTAACAAAACAAGAACTGAGGAGGCTCTCCATCCTTTATTGAATGCAGAGGAAAACATCACTGTCTTACATTCTTAGTATCTTCTTTGCCTCAGTCTTTAGTGGCAATACCAGTTGCTCTCTGGGTACCAAGGCCCTTGAGCTGGAAGACAGTTATAGGGAGCAGAACAAAGCCCCTGTAATCCAAGATGAAATGGTAGGTGACACACACAAGTATATGGGTTGACAGGTGTCTACCCAAGGGTACTGAGACACTGAGGGAAGTCACAGAAGCTCTCACCAATCCACAGCAGTCCTGGCTGCAAAAGTTGCAGCTGTGATGCCCATCTACAAGAAGACTTGGAAAGAGGATGTGGGGAAGTACAGGCCTGCCAGCCTGATATTGGTATTGAGGAAGCTCATTTTGAAGCAGATCATTTTGAGTGCCATCACATGGCATATGTAAAGCAGCCAGGGGATTGGGCCCAGCCAGCACATTTTTAGGAATGGCAGGTCCTTCTTGACCAATTTCACCTCCTTTTAAGACGAGGTGGCCCACCTAGTGAGTGAGAGAAAGGCTGTCTATGTGTCTATCTGTGCTTTAGTGAATTCTTTGATTGTGTTTGGAAAAACATTCTCTTGGAGAAATGTTCTCTAAGCTTAGACTGGTGCATTCTTCACTGGTTAAAAACTGGCTGAAAGGGGAGAGTCAGAGAGTAGTGGTGAATGGAACTACATCCAGATGGTGACCAGTCACAAGTGGTGTTCCCCTGGGTTCAGTACTGGGGACAGCTTTGTTAAATATCTTTAGTAGTAATCTGGACAAGGGGATTAAGTTTGCACGTGACACCAAGTTGGGCAGAAGTGTTGATCTGCTGAAGAGAAGGTTCTGCAGAGGGGTTTAGACAGGCTGAATTGAGGGGCTGAGGCTAATTGTATGAGGTCCAGTAAGGCAAATTTCCGGGTCCTTCCCTTTGGTCACCACCACCCCATGCGGGGTTCTAGACTTGGGGAAAAGTAACTGGAAAACTGCCCAGCAAGAAATGCCCAGGGGATGCTGATCAACAACCAGCTGAACCTGAGCCAGGAGCATGCCCGGGTGGTCAAGAAGACCAAAGGCTTCCTGGCTTGTAACAACAATAGTGTGTCCAGGAGGACCAGGGCAATGACCATAGCCCTGTACCGGGCACTGATGAGGCTGCACTGGGAATCCAGTGTTCACTTCTGGGTCTCTCGCTACAAAAAAGACATTGAGAAGCATGTCCAGAAAAGGGTTACAGAGGTGGTGAAGGGTCTGGAGCACAAATTTTATGCAGAGTGGCTGAGGGAGCTGAGGTCATTCAGCATGGATAAAAAGAGACTCAGGGGAAACCTTATCCCTCTCTACAACTACCTGAAAGGAACTTGTAGCCATGTGGGGGTCAGGCTCTTGTCGCACGTAACAAGTGACAGATCAAAAGGAAATGCCTTCAGGTTCTCTCAGGGGAGGTTTAGATAGGATATCAGGAAAAGATTCTTCACTAAAAGTCTGCTCAGGCAGACTCCTTGGGGAAATGGTGGAATCACCATCAAGAAAAGTGTTGAAAAAAACATGTGGATATGGCACTTAGGCTATGATTTAGGGGTGAATGTGGTAATGCTAAGTCAATGATTAGACTTCGTGGTCTTAGAGGCCTTTTACAAACTTTATTATTCTATGATTCTTTCTTTAAGCTGATGGGAAAGATGGGTCTTGAGATAAGCACCCTGTTAAATCTGTATGAAAAAAATTAGAACAGTAGCATTTTATTAATTTATAATTCTTTAAAGTTTTTAGCCTATCTCACCTTTTTGTTAGATCTTGTTTTCTTTCAATTGTGCTTTTGGCCTTTAGAATAATATTCTGAAACTAGAGGGATCTTATTTCAAGTCTTATTGCAGTTAAGCCTTCTCCTCGGATCATTAAATTTTCAAATCCAAGACTACAACAAATTAGACTCTAGGATAGGATGTCTCAGCAACTTAATATCTTTCAGTATTTGTAATTGGATGCTCTCTAAAAGAGAAGCATCCATATCACACTTTTAGATCTCATAAAATCACTTTTTGACTTAAAATTATTATTTCCTTGGCCCTAAAATACTGGTAGAATTTGACAGATTTATAAAGCTAAAAATAGGAACTGTGAGCTGTTATTTTTGCAGCATGGCAGTGATAGCACTGCCTTCCCTAACTACCCATGATTTTCTTGGTGTTAACTCAGATGAAAAATTAGAAAGGAAATTTGTATCAATCACAGTTTTATTAGAATATCCATTACAAATACATATACATAGTCAAACTTTCAGGTTTACAAATGTTTTGCTTTTGATGCTGTGTACTATTACTGAACTAAATCTCCTTTCTTTCTCAGTTTCATTCTGTGTTTTATTTCAACACTTTTTTTAGTCTGTATGTGTGTGGACACCAGTGTTTCACCTATATTCAGTTGTAAGACAGAACCTCCTGGTAAATCATATTACTGCTGGTTACCTGTACAGGTAACTCACAGCATGATGTGGAGAAAAATGGCAGAGGATAAAGTCTCCTTGGTAAATCTGTAAGTGCTTATAATAAATTTCTGTTTCTGACGAGTTCTTGCAGTCAGAGTGGGCTGCTCTGGTATTTTGGCTCTGGCACAGTTACCTTGTCTGATACAAAGCAAGCCAGTTGCAGTTACTTAAACAATCACAAAAACAAACAAACAAACAAACAAAAACAAAACCCAAAAAACCAACCAACCACAAATGAAAAAAATCCTCTTTTTTAAAGCTCTACATTGATTATTAGGAATTTAGTGCCAAATTTTTGGGAGTAAAAAAGTTGTGTACTATGTTCTTTATACTGTAATTTGTTGTCTAAATAAATACTAAACTGTCTTGAAAGCTGACACTAGTGGGCTCTCCGGTCTTCAGCTACTTAATAGCAAAATAAGTAATTACAAGCTTTTTTTGTCTTCCGGTGAGAACCAGGACTATTTACAATACATTTGTAAATATATAAAGCGTTAAAATGTTATGTGGAAGAACCAATAGAAAGAAAAGTTTTTATAGCACTAACAGGACAATAAACCACTCTATTTTTGACCAACTCCACAGTTCTCTTTCAGTCAAAATTTTACATTAACATTTTGTCATGCTGTCTCTCTCCACTGGTTTCTCCTGAATTCCTGAGGCATCACACTTTGTACTTCTTTTATGAGACTTCATTTCTAAAGCACATAGAGTGCTTTTCCTCTGTAGTTCTTATGGCAGCCAGCAAAAACATTTCACTGTGCATAAAAAGATCTTCTTTCACAGCAGGTCTCACTGAAGTTATTGGGATATGAAAGGTTCAGTCCCCAGAAAGGCCTGTACTTATAATGTACTTTTGCTAGTCTATCTGTTATAATATTTTTAATAGTTAAATACTACAGAAAATTTTGTGACTCACAGACCTTTTAAAAAAGGTCATCTCCATGGGAAACATGATAGGGAAAAGAAAGAGGATATAAAAATTACTTGTCTTCCCCATAAATAGTTAAAATTAAATCTTAAAGTTCTGTTTTGTGACTGACAGTGGATTTAGGAATGTTGATAATATCAAAGTTATAATGCTCTGGCCCGCAGGAAAATTCACAGGCATTGCTGCCTACACGTCTATAGTATTTCACTGAAATAAATGGTTGTCTACAGAGATACAGGTCTTGGCACTAAAGGGCTTGAAGGCAGGAGAGGAATCAGAGATGGCAAATATAAATGTATTGGGGAGGAAGGTGTGGTGAGAAATCAGGAGATGGGAGAGAGAGTTATGCATTCTGTCACTGGAGAAAAATCACATTGTGATTTGCCATCTTATATTAACTTCTTCCTCCTGAAGCCGAGCAGAGGCTCTAAGAGTTAAAAGTTAGCTAGCTCTCTATGAGAAAATGCATAGTTAAAAGACAAATTCTGGGTCATTATGCCCTGGAAGACAAGTACATAGAGAGTACATAAGGGAACTAAGGAAGATACACCAAAGAACAGAACAGAAACATTAAGAAACAGAACAGGGAACAGAGGCCCAAGTCCAAGATTCCTCACCAGAATCAGCAAAAACAAAGAAAGTTGAAAAGTTCACGATGAAGAGGAGTAAAGATGTAGCCCCCTAGAGATGAAGGCAACAGGATGCACCCCTGCAAAATTCCCCAAAAGAGACGACCATGCCCAGGCTCCACCTACTCTCCACACACTATGAATATTATAATCAGATGTTGCAATATTATGAATATGCATGAAAAGATGTTGTAATCCTATGCAAAATTGTATAAATAGTCTTTCTTTTAACTGAAAACTTCGAAACTCTTTGTCCAGTGCGAGCTGGGGGTTCCTCAACGTTGCACTAATAAATACCTTGCTGTTTAAAGGCTAAAAACTCTGTCTCTAAACAGTTTTATCTGGCCTTTTTGGGCTTCATTCCCAGACTCATGTTAGCTCCCCTTGAATGTCTGCATGTGCTGTGAAAGCATTTTATTTTTTTTTAATAAAAACCCTGGGCTAAGTTTGACTCTTTTACATTAGTAGGAATCCAAAGTGAACTCCATTGAAACAGTCAGGGTTATTATGAAATTACATCACAGTATGTTAGATCAGAAACTGCACCCCTGACACTCCTCTTGTGAAAGTATTTTCTTCTATGACTGACTATTTGACAGAAAATTAATCATCTTAGACTTGCTGAGGTAAAGGAAGTGTTATCATCACATTATGTCTGAATTTGGTTATTAGACGTGTGGAGTTTAGAAGAGGTTTTTAAATGTTCGCAATGTTTCCAAACATCATTGGATGCTATGCTCTCTGAGAAACAGCTTTACATTCTCGATCAAGTAAAGGCCACACCATTATGATGTTTTTCCTGTCCAAATGTCTAAGAAATTAAATAATTGTCTGGTTTTATTATAAGATACAGAATCTAACAACTTGTTTCAGAAACACTAGTGAGTTCATAAAAGCCTTCATGAAAGGCTTTCTGTGTGGGAGATTTCAACATTGATATAAACAAAATACTACTACTGTTACTTAATAATAATAATGATTGTGATTCTTCTATATTGTTATGCTTAGGATTTTCTCTTTTGTCAACTGAACATTGTCAAAGGCAAATTAACAAGGAATTTGCTTTGTAGTAGATTATTAAAAAATCAACTTACTTGGTTTTGGCTACAAGCTTTTAAGAAATTGTAGCTAAATACTTACTCCCCTGTATAAACACATTGTAAAGTCTAGAAAATACTTGCTTACATTTAATTATCCAGCTTTTTAAAAAACCATAAAAAATCCTATGAAGTTTAGATGCACGTTATTGAAAACTCAATATTTTAATGAAAAATGAATACCTGAGTATTTTAGATACTTGGGGGAGGGGGAGGAGGGGCAGGGGAAGCAAAAGCAAACAACATAAGAAACCCCCAAAATCTTTAGGGAGTAAATTCTCCTTTTAATAGTAAAGATTAAAATAAATTGTCACTATTCATCTTAAATTATTACCTCATACAAGCAAAGCAGAAGGTACATAAGTCGTTCATGTTATATTCCCAGTGTCCTAGTACTATATCGCTCATGCATCATGATCACTCTTGTTCAGATGCCTACTACATGGAATGCAGTTTAAAGAGAAAGCAGAAAATGGCAAGAACATATATATCATCAGGAGAATGCTTGTCCTCAGTGGAACTGCTTCAGCTTTCATATGTTGAATGCAGAACAATCTGGCTTTGTTTCTGAAATTAACAGTACGACAAGAAAACTGTTCAGCTTTTAAAGATGATGGAAAATTAAAATCGTGTAAATTTTTATGTAATTATAATCTATGAATTTTTCTGTCTTCGAAGATCTCAGATGGCTTTTTGAATTTCAGTACGGACATAACTAACACAGAGAAGAACATAATATGGGTATTTCTAATGCTTTCAGGCTGAAAACTTCAGAATATATCACAAACATAGAGCAAATAATTCCTTGTGAGATAAAAATACAATTAAGGGGTGGAGTGGCTACTATATTTGCTGCTTCATAAGAAATTCTGTGACACTCCTTGGCAGTCAAAAGTAGAATAGAAAAAAAATTGAATTCAAAATTTGAGATGTCTTTTCAAAATAATCTATTCAGAGTTTAACTACTTAAAATAAAAATGAGATATGCAAAAATATCTGTTAATTTCAAATAAGATTTAATCAAGCACATGAGATATCTCAAAGTAGTGCAATACTTAAACTCTTTTTTTCTTGTTAAGTATGAAGTATACTTCAAGGAAGTTTCAACAAAAGTATTACTTTCATCCCACAACTTCAAAACTACATATTCTGATAATCTGTTTATTACAGTGACTGATTATTTACCGAATAACAAAAACAACAAGGCAGGACTAATCCTTACTGCACACCTTTGTTGTTCTTCAGTTGGTAGTTTTCCCCTGTTGGTATCATCAAGATTTGTCAAGAATAGTGTTATTAAAGTTATTAAACCTCAACTTGATTTCCAACAAACATAAATCCAGGAAAAAAAAACCAACCAAAAAACAAATACAGTGAGCAGAATATATTATAGTTTATTTGGTTACTGCACAAAACAAAACCTCTCTGAAACCAACAAATCTGATTTCAACAATCATTTCATTGTCTGTTCATATTTTAAACAAAAATCAATTTATATGCTGTCTTTGTGTCTGTCTTATGTGTGCACAAGCAGGAGGTTGGCTGGTGTTGCCTTTTGCTAATGAAAGAGATTCCTTCTCTTCTAAACAACTTTTCCTTCTGTTTGTTCATACTGAGAGATCATAATCCCTAGTGGTTTTAGGTATAATGTGTTGCTATGGGAATGGCTGTGGAGCAATAAAAGGAGGATTATGACCTTTCACTATATAAAAATGTTAGGTTTCTATTACCTTCTTGAATAGCACTGAAGAATTTTCATTTTAGTGTTGGGAGTTATCTTTCCTAAATGGATGTAGGGCTAGCTATCCATGTAGGTGATAAGTGTTATCCTTAGTTATTACTGATTGTGCCAATGCTTTGATTTCCAAAAGATAATGAATAACTTAATAAAGAACTGTCAATGGATGAACTGAAGCCTTTAACCAAGCAGTGAAAGGCTTTGACTGCTTAAAAAGGATTTATCAGTACATGATAGAGGCTGCAGAATTAACAGTAAATCCTGGGAAAAATAATATAATGCATAGCCAGGGAAAAACAGGAATGAGTTTTATATGTTTTTTAATTAATGCAGATTTTCATGTTGCTTCATTTTCTTTTATTATATGGTTTAGGATTAAAGAAAGAAACAAGCCATCACTTGACTGCTTATTGAAAGACATCTCTGGCCTTGACTGATAATAAAAGGAGTGAATGGTATGAAGCCTAAGGAACAAGGCTCAATCATTCCCAGCAATTACTGTGTCTTATTGATAACTTGCAGCTCTATCCTGCAAATGCCATCTCTCGAACAAAGCCTGTCACAGATCAGACTGAATCCATTAAAAAGCTTTGATTAACATGTCCCTAGGGTGTGCTGGGGAAACTTTTTACGCCAAATGACAGCCTATTGCTACTGTTTCTGAATTGTCCTCCTGCAATACTCTTGTGTTTTAATCTAGTGCACAGTTTAAATTAAAAAACAGCAATGACTTTGTGTGACCTAAATACGAGCTGCTTTTATTCATTGTGGGATTTATCAACCGCTTGCAGATTAAGTGTTCAGAGAAGTAACAATTAACCTTACCGTGTGTTAGCTAATATTAATTATATATCTCCTGTGCTTTCTTGTGCTGGTGTACATGTGCCTAGAGAAAGGGTCATATTTAATGTGCTGTGTTTAGTGGACAAGAAGCTTTGTACTTGCCTCCCCTTAAAAACAAATTGTTTGTATTTGACAAGCATAACATCAACAATGTTGGCTTTCTTTAGCAGAAGCTGACATTGATGTGTAAATGGATTTCAGTCCTTTTAAAACAGACATACAAAAGCTCCATCTTTCTGGGCTTCAGATTTCAAGAAGGCAAGGAATTGCCCTCTGCACACCCAATCATTTTCCCAACATCCACTGGGGAAAACAGCCCTTATCAATTGCGGATATTATTTTTTTTTACCCTGCAGTCCCTTGTAAGACATATGTTGAATGGTATGTGTCAGGACGAGCAGGAAATAATACATTACAAACAAAAAAAATATTGATTCCTTTATACTCCCTAAAAATACATATTTAAAAACACCTGCAGGTATAAGAAACCCTTGCCAGAAATCTGTTCGACATGATGTGCTAGAATCTAGGAAAGAGGTATAAAAGAAAACTTGATCCTGATCACATTCAGGTCAGTGTTAAAATCACAATAAATTGATGTTAAAAAAGAGCTAAATCTACAGAGAATCAGGTGTCAAAATGCTGAGCTATTTGACACAGTAGTCATTTGTTTAGTGCCCATTCAAATTTTCCATGTATTGAATTTTTAATGAGGGCTGGTAATCTTAAGCAATACCTGGGCTCAAGCTCAGGAAGACCAGAGGGAAGCAACTGGGCAAGACAGGGAGAGCAGCTGGGAAATGCCACAGCCCTTGCCCTTTTCCTGGGCACAGCTTGTGCCTGAAGTGGATGAAGTGAAGGGAGGACAGAGGAAGGCAGTAGCTCATTGAGCATTTTGACAGCTCTCTGTCAAGAGAAACTCTCCCTGAGAAAGGGTGAATAAGGGAGACAGAGATACGCATTGCTTCAATTCTTTTGAACATCTTCCCCTATCTTCAGAACTACATTACAAAATTAAATGGGGTATAAAGTATCTCTGCTTACTAGTGAAGCTTTGATGACTGTACTGGGATCATGGCAGAGATGAGCTAGCAAGCTTCTGTACCTTTGAAAGAGCTAAAGTGCAATAATCCTCTATGCATCAACATTTAAATCTGAAGACAATGTTAGGGAAATAAATACACTCCTTTTCAGCTACCCTTCAGGTAGAGCTGGTAGTACTATTTCATGGGAGCAGCACCTTCTTCTAGCTTTTCATTGCCCATAACAGCAGTTTTCCACATTCCAAATGGGATTAATTTTCATGGAATTAGGACAGTCAGCACAAAGACATAGCCACCTGTCTCCAGTTTTTCCTTTGAATGTCTTCATGTTTATGGTTATGCATTTCTAAAGGACGTGCATGCAGATGTTGACTTAAAGTGTGTTTTACAGTGCGCAGGAGCTGATACCATAAATCTAACAAAAGGCAGAGCAACAACAGTGATGTTCAGATGCTGAAAACAAGTTTGAATAAATATGCAGGGATCTCAGAAAATAGGTGCTATTCCTGCCACACAATTTGTGCTATTCATATAAAATGATAGGGCCATATATTTTACCACCTCTGAAATGTTATTTGTTGACTTTGTAGATTGACCGTCTACCTCTTTTTGACAGCAATTGTCTCAAGCCTTTCTATACAGAGTAATTGTGACTACGAATGTGCTTTCAGTGCCTCTATTACCTTCCCTTTAGCAGGTGTAGCACTTCACTGCTTAATACTACTCTCTCTTTTAGAAGTCTGGCTCCAAGCCTCCTTTGTTTCAACCCAGATGCCAGCCTCTATTTAACTATTCATTAAAAAAAATAGAGAACACCCCACCTCCAACCATCTGGAGTAGAACTGGTAGGGGAGGGTACTCATTTCTGTACCTTTTTTAACTGTCTTAAAGGTGAAAAGATTTGTCAAATCCATTAATGACCTATCTTATATCTAATAGACAGTTTACATTCAAAAAGGCTTGTTCAGAAGCTGGTTCAAACAAAGGCAACAGAAGCGAGGAATAACATGCACAAGGGTTAAAATGGTTCGGGAAATATAAATCTAGCCAATTATAATTCAAACAAAAAGAAGTGAGAAGCCATACTCTGCTGAGGCACTATTGGCCAAGCATCTCAGCTTTGCATTCATGCATAATTAAGCTTTAGACAGCTGCAGGCTTCTCCAGTGTGACAGGGCACAGGATGTCACAATACAAAGTAAGATACATATTAGTTCCTAAAAAAAAAGATTTTATACTCAGATACAGCACAAAAATAAAGAGACAAACAAATGAAAGCAAAACAAACAAATAAAAAACACTCAGCAAAAAAGCCCCACCACAGAAGATGTAAATAAAGAGAGATTTACAGAATTTCCCTCCTGCCCTCTGTGTATATTTTTCCACAGTGTATTAGATCAAAAGAAACAAGAACATTAAACAAGTTTTTGCAGAAGTTTTTGCAATTAAATCAATATTTTAAAAATCCATACCGATCTTTTAGATATTGTGACATGCAGATTGTAGCTTCCAAGGATATTAAATATGCAAGATAGATAAAATCTCTCAGTGGGATTTTTTACCGAACATTGTCTTGCTTATAGGAGCTGGTCTCTATTGCAGATTACATTTGGCATAAAGACGGAGAAGGCAATGTATTGCAATGCCAGCCACTGACAGACCACTGTTACTAGCTGCCCCTGCTTGATGACCTCTGTGATAATCTCAGAAAATATTGTCAACTGTCAAGAATTTGGTTACCATTTTACTTTTACCTTTCTTTGAGACTGCTTCACTTTGGAAAAAACTGCAATACCGTGTCCTACTAATTGTGTTAAGCCTCTGAAAAAAGTTGTCTACCTTCTAAGCTGAGTGTAAATCTTGGTTATAACGGGATAAAGAATAGGTTGCATACAAAAAAAAAAAAAGGAAATATGTTCCATTTTACAGGCTCAGTATTTTTGTAAAGATACCATTTGTCTAGTTGACATGGAATCAAAGTTGCTTCTTGGCAAATTTTAGTATGATTAATCACACATGGATGGGAAATGTAAAGTCATAATAGCCTGGGGACAGGACAAGTACAAGACAGTTACCACTCAGTTCACTGTTCTGAATGAAAACATGTAAATGCAAAACAAAGATGCAAAGATCTACATTTCTATAGAAGGCAACATAAACAGTTTTGCTAGCTTTTCAAGGAATTCTAAACAAAGACTGGACTAGTGAGTGAAAACAAAGCAGACCTGAATACAGAAGGCTGTAAGAACTACATAGTCATTAACTGTAAGATGGTAAATGACTAGGGCTGATGCTGAGTTAAATACCTAGTAAGATCTGAATCACTGTTACTGGCAGTAAGTTTAAATGCGCTTTTTTAACCTTAGTAACAGAAAACTGAAAAAGATTCACCCTATGTGTCTGAGATGCATAATTTTTTCTTTCTTACAGTGTAAGTTTTATCAGAGCCATAAAGTTGCGAATTTACTTCTTTTTCCCTGATGCAAAAATAATTGCATATTTATAACGGAATATTGTAGAGATGTGTTTTTTATTTTCCTGTTCAATCTTCTTTTTTTCCTTATCCTCACAGATGGTGATCTAGAATAACCAAGACAACAACAGTAGCACAGGGTAAAGTTAAGGTTAATTGCATTTGTACTTTTAATAATTATATTTTTTAATTCTGCTTGTTCTGGTTGGCGATAATTCCTCACAGTTTCATCTTTGTCCTTTTAGTGTATGATTTTCCAAAGTGCTTATTTTCCATCTGAGTTTAAATGAAGCACAGCACTTTGGAATATTATGCATTTTTAGGGTCTCAAGTACCTGAGAACGCTGGATCCTGGTTTGTTGTGAAGCAGACCACAAATTCCAAATAACTTTCTGCTGAGTTGTGGAATTAGAATGCTTTTTGGCTTGAGATGTTTAGCACAGCATGACTACCATTTGAACACTTTGAGTTATTTCTCACGTGTTAAAACTGTATTCACTGTTTTTTCTCTGTGTATGTGTGTGATAGGGTGAGAACTGGCAAAGTTACTACAGGTATGTAGAATGAAGCTTAAAATGCAGTAATCAATCATATTCCACCAAAAGGGAAGTAATGTTCACTTTTGATCTCATACTTATGTAAATATGCAGTAACTTTGCTTAAGCGACTTAGAGTAACCACAAGAGTGAATGAAAATGTTCCAGACACACACAAACTTACACCTGAGATGACATCTCTGTTCAGCTTGTTTGGGTTTTCAAGCAGGACCCCCAGAGCTTTTCAGATGGTGCTGTTGGGGTGCCAGCCCAGGCTGCCTGCAGTAATGTAGGAGAACAATAGCAATTGTTCTACTTCAGCTTTTCATTTGTCCCTGGACTACTCTGCAAAGTTCCTGCCTGGACCATTTTCCCTGCCCGCTCAGGCCTCCTTAAGTGACAGGCCTGCCCTCCAGTGCATCAGCATTCACTCCATGGTGTCCTTGAAACTTCCTCTCTGGATTGTTGGTAAACCAGTTGAACATTTTTCATGACAGTTTTAATCCCAAATTGAATTACTCATGACTGATGGATAGCTTAGTTTCAAACTGTCGACCCCTATCCTGGGAACCCAAATGTCCAAAGAGAATTTTTCACGCTGTTTCCTGTCACCTCCTTCTCTTTCATGTTTACTATTTGCCTGGAAACTGGCATTAGCCTGACCAGTTCATACTTCGGATTAGCCTTCTTGCCTTTATTGAAGAAGTGCCAAACATTTGTCCTCCTCTGGTCTTTGAGAACTCTCCTTTCAAAAAGGACAAGCTAATGATGACATTGTACAGCTCTTGCAGCATCCTAAATATATGGCATCTGGGCTGTGACACTGGTCATATTCAAATTCCTTAAGCAGTCTGTGAGATATTTTTCCTCCCTACCTCTCACCTCAAAGTTTGCTATCATAATCTGAGACTCGGGGAGCCTGGGAGCAGCCACTGTGAGTAAGACTGAGGTAAAGAAGATGTTTTTTCAATACAAATAGCTGTTTCTTCATACTTTTTTCTTTACTCTCTCCCTTTTTTTTTTTTTAATATAAAAAGGTATTTCTTCTTTAAGTCAAGACAGGTACAGAAATGCAACCTTTTTTGTGCTTTCTTCTTCTGATTATCTAAATCAATTAAAATGAAGTATTCAGAAAATGTAACTAAATTCACTATAAAAGTGTATTTAAATTAAGATATTAGTAAACATTTTTTCTGTGGAATTGAGTTCTGCTTTGGTAAGATATTTAAGGGAAAGGCACAACTTTATAGGATTACTCCTGTGTTAGCTCTACTAAATATACATGTGTGGCTGAGCTGAATAGACCCACACAGATGAATTTGTTTCAAATATAAGGTAATTAACAAGCAGATAAATTACACAGATCAATAGTTCTCATCTAAACTGCAGGTGTGTTGTTCAGTTGATCCTTATTTATTTCACTGCCTTCACACACAGCAAAGCACAAACATGCAAGACACTAAACATGAGCAGTCAGCACACCATTTTCTATTTCTTCTAGTCATTTTTTGTCTCTTTTTCTATTGGGCAGAGCTTACCCAATGCAATGCCTGAGAAACCTACCAAACAAGTGCAGACTGCTACATAGAAGTGCTCTCAATTGCCTTGCTCATGTAACTAAGTTAGATCTACAGAAAACCAGGCCCTTAACAAGATTACCTCCAGATGCACAACTCAGTCAAGAACTATTAACCTCAAGCTATGATTAAATCCCCTAGAGAATAAATTTATGAAACAGCAATCCTCATACTTCCACTGAGAGTCTCTTCTCATTGCTGTCTCCATATTTTCATACAACATTTATCTTGTTGTGAAATAGCAACACCACCAAAATGATAGGTAACTCCTTTGCCTCTATATTTATTTCCTTTTTTGTTGTTGGCTCACAAATACTTAAAATTAAGGGCATAAATTAGAGATTTCTCATTATGAACATGGCAGACCTTTCTATTTCTCCCTTACAGAAGGCATTTTCAATCATGCTGTGTGATCAAAAAATAATACTGTTAGGTGTTAAGTAACATAATAATGATAAACATAAGATGATGAACAGAAAACAACGTCTTACTTAAGATAGCCATTTTCTGGTGTCAGCAGAAATACAATGTTATTTTGAGCAAAATGAGAATCACATGGTCCAAGGGGTTTTCCTGGGTTAAAGGAAGTAACTGAGGACAGCCCCATATGGTGGATCTGCATTTGTCTGCTCTTCTTGGAGACAGGAAGTAAGAAGAGGAAATCTTAAGCAGTGACAGAGACACATACCTAAAAACAAAAGTTCAGGTTTGGACAGGATGTTGGACCATGTCATGGTATTTGGTTCCTTCTATGTTAAGGGAAGAAAAACTAGATATTGTATGTAAATTGAATAAACTACAAAGAGATATGTAACTCATTTATGATGTTTTCCTCTTGTAGAAACAGCTTTACAAGCTCAGACATTACAAAGTTTTACAAATATAAGAAAAAAATATATTGGAAGAAACCTCTTCTGTGAATCTTTTCCTGTTTCTTTCACTTATAAAAGAGAATAGAGCTTTCTTTTGTTGGCAGTGAGTACATTTAAACATTTCAACATTGATCAACTTTTATGAGTTTGTCTGTGCATGAGAGAAAGGCTGTTATAATGTAGTGACTAATTCATAAGTATTACTTGATATAATTATTTACTATTATTTCTGTTTCTGTTATTCAGGAAGTCCCTAGGCTGCAAAATGTTGAAGGATGGGAAAGTAACCTAGGAACACATAAAATGGTCTTCTTGTACTTCACACATCATCTGTTGCACCAGCTGCATGCTGGTGGAGACAGCTACATAAGGGCAGCACACACGCATTCTATTGTGTGCCTGCTTCCATGCGAGGACATGACTTTGCTTTGTTCTTTTTCTCCTTCAACAAAATTTGTCGATTTCAAATCAACAAATTTGACTGGTTTGGGGGTTAAAATAAACAATGTGGCTCATGATCACTCAAGTACATTTGGAACAGTTTTATACACGGTGTTTGTCACATGTTTTCTTATGCATAATTATTGAACTTCTTGCAATAGTGATTCCTGTTCCAATCACTTTTTTTTCACTTTGTCTTTCTCTTTTTGTACTTCCTGAAAAGTACAAGTCTATGTGGAGATTGTACCAAGGAGGTCTTCTGCCTATTTCATTCAAGGAAGACTCTGAGTTGCTCTGTGTCCCAAACACAAAATCTCTGTGGGATTGTGAAGGGAGCCTTCAAAGGCTATTTCCTGCAGAATAAGCAGATTGTTCATTGGATGTAGACTTTTTCACAGCTCTCATAGACATTTCTAGCTCTTATAAAAGGGTACTCGAGACACTCTCTATTTTGTATTATTTTTTTCCAAATTAATAGTAGAAAACATTAATGTGATTGTAAGTAGTTAACTAGTATAGTTTTAATTACAAGTGACTGGCCAGTGTTACACACATATCACACCACATTCAGTGTTTGAGAGCAGTAGCCTCTTGAGGAGAAGGACTTGGAGGTGTTAGTGGATGAGAAGCTGAACACATCCTGGCAGTATGTGCTCATAGCTCAGAAAACCAACCTTATCCTGGGCTGCGCCAAAAGCAGTGTAGCCAATAGGTCGAGGGACCTGATTCTGACCCTCTAACTCTACTCCTGTGAGACCCCACCCAGAATGCTGCATCCAGCACTGGAATCAAGAACAGAAGGCTGGATCTGCTGGAGTGAGTCCAGAAGGGGGCAATGAAGATGGTCACAGGTCTGGAGCACGTCTTCTATGAAGACAGGCTGAGAGTTGGCATTGTTCAGCATGGAGAAGAAAGGACTCTGGGGAGACCTTATAGCACCTTCCAATAGCACCAATAGCAATTCAGTGGGGCCTATAGGAAAGCTAGAGAGGATCTTTTTGCAAGGACATATAATGCTAGAACAAAGGGCAGTGGCTTTAAACTGAAGGAAGGTAGATTTGGATTAGATATTAGGAAGAAATTCTTTACTGTGAGGATGCTGAAGCATTGGACCAGGCTGCCCAGAGGAGCTGTGGATGCCCCAGTCCTGCCAGTGCTCAAGACCCGACTGCAGGGGGCTCTGAGCAACGTGGTCTAGTGAAAGGTGTCCCTGCCCATGGCAACAGGGTTAGAACTGGGTGATCTTTATGATTCCTTTCAACCTAAACTATTCTATAATTCTATAATTTTATGATCAGGTCAAATAATAATCTGAATTCACAGTGAAAAGAAGTGCTCTATGTAACTGGGATTGCTTTTATTTGTGAACAGCTGATACTTATTTTGGCAGTATATGTGCAATTTTGTGTCTGTGTTGGCTTTTTTTCTCTATTTTTTTGTTTGTTGTTTAATTTTTTTGGTTCTCTTTGTCTGTTTTTCCTTCTCTATAGTGTACATGTGATAAAATTATTTAGTCTTTTAAATGGAATTGAAAGTTATGGCACGATCCTTGTCTTGTGCACTTCTTCCAACTAATTTATTTCATAGACTTCTTCAATAAAGTACCAGACATCAATAAGAATTTAGTATTTTCATAGTAAAACCAATAGTCTGTTTTGAACCAAAATAAATTTCCCTTTTAACATATTTAATACATGTAAGTCCTAAGGAAGAAATAACAGCTTTGGTGAAAAATTGCATTTCTAGAACTATTTAAAATTAATTTTTATGCAGTGTATCTTTTCTATTGGCTGCCGTTTTACAGATAATGAATGAAAAGCATTAAAACTAGTAATAATTGGAAATAAACTGGAAAAAAACACAGCCTGATAAAATTCAGTATCTCAGCAAGCTGAATTGTTATAACTATTGAGTTCATTAGAAGAGATTAAAGACTGAACACAAAGACAAGTGTAACAATGTGATTTTTATATGCTTGATCAAATCACAGCTTTTAATAACTTCATGACTTTATCATAGAACAATGTGTTTTCCACCCTGTTATTTTGCTTTCCAGAAGATAATCTAGATCTTCTTGGAACCTTTCCAATTTCCTGGATTACAGTATCATTTTGTGTGAGTTAATTTAATATGCTCTGCTGAAATATGGTAGTACATGAAGATGTGGTAGAGACGATGCGACTATGCGATTCCTTCCCAAAGAAGTCCAGCTTCAGGAAATATATTTCTATCTTCTGCTGAGCTGTATTTCTCATATCAGGAACGGTAATCTTGGAGTTAGCCAAAACTATTCACCGTATATTATAGACCAAAATAAATTTACAGACATTTCTTGTTGTAATACTCATTTTCACTTTAAAAAAAATGTTTCAAAACCTATAATGGGAGTGATTTTTTTGGAAAATGGATTTTGATTGTAAAGACACTGCCTTACTTTAGACTCTAAGGACAAAAAACGCCCCAAAACAACAATCTTTTCTCAACATCAAGCCATAGAAGGTCTATCATTGTAGCAAACCTCCACAGGGATATAACTTCTTGGAAACCAGCACCTTTAATTAATACAATGGTAAGGTAATGCTAAAAAGACCAAATTATTACTGAAAAATAACTCCTGTTGATATTAAAAGGACTTTTGCATGCATATTTGAGTGTCACTTTTAGTCAACGGAGTCACGGTGCTGTTAACCCTACTGGTGGAGTTTAAGAAGGCTCCCAACTAATTGTTTAACCATTACTGCAATTAGACTTTTAAGACTGATTGGTATGTCAGTTAATAACAGTGATGAAAGGGTTTTTACCTTCAAATGAAATGAAAATTGGTGACTTGCAAGGATTAGATTCTATGTCCTCTATTTTACTTTATGCCAATATAAATTTTAAGGGTTTTTTTCTATTTGCTTGTTTGTAATTCTTTTAAAACTAAACTATGACCTGTAGTTAAGGGCTGAGTTAGAGCATTGTGTCAGTGCTTACTGTTTCTGGTCTCAGAATGGTGAAGTAAAACCAGAATATTGGTTCTTATAGCTTCAAAATATGATTTTATACTTCCTGTCTAAAAAAAAAAATGTGCCAAAAATATGAAAACTGAGTACAAGCTGCCTATGGCACACATATCAGATTGCTTTAAAATATGTATGCTGCTATTGAACATCTCCTGGAGTATAGTTCTCAGAAGAAAACAGATTTTTATAATGTATCAGTGACATTAATAAAGATTCTAAATTAGAGCCTGACATCTTCAAGTGACAATTCCAGTAACTACCTCACAGAGACCTCAGACTTGTTTTAAATTTTCCAGCACACTGCACAATATGACTTTCATTAACCTTGTTCGTATAGCTAATGTTAGCAGCAACTTCTTACCTAGGTGACAACTGTAGTGCTTTATTGAGTTTCACAATAAATGCTACTTTTGCCAAGTGTGAGGAAATGGTTTGTTATACTCCATTAATTTTCCTAACTCCCCCAAACAATTAATCCTGAAGAATTTTTGACTCTGTTTACATTAGATGCACTTCCCACTGCAGAGCACATTATTTCTTCTCTCATATTGTCAGAGGCACCAGTGTGATCTCCTGTACCACCGCATTACGCCTCCAGCAGACAAGTCAGGAATTTGGTGAGGGTAGAGCCTGTCCTTCTCTGCTCAGCCTTGTAGATTTGCTAGGATGAACAATAAATTGCAGTTCACTGCCAAAGACTATATAGGTTTAGCTGTGACACAATGCTTTTGGAAGCAGATAACCTTTTACACTCATCATTTTGAAAAGAAGGACAGGAAGAATACAGCTGTCAATAGAGATAAAGTGAGAAATGGGCAGTCTGAATCCCAACAGTACTCTGCAAGTGTAGGGACCATGAATAATTGCTGTGTTTAGGCAGCATAAAATGGTTGGATTAGTAGAAAAATTTGTTTATGTAACTTTGTTTCTTATGACAGTCTTTGATGTTGATATTGCAAGAAGACTCAAGGCCTTGTTACCTTTCACATCCACATAGGACATTGTAGAAGCTTTGTGTGCTGAACTGGCCAAGTAATCTTAGAAAGGCCAAGCTTGAGATCTGAAAAAAAGTTTTAAATGAAGTGTGTGTGTGTGAGCCATCTCATTTAACACTTTGTAGGCATTGACAGCTGAAGTAGTTACCTATATGCTCTGTGTAATCAGCTAAGGTAGAGAGCCATTTCCAAGGCTTCCTTAACCTAACCCTAGGTGGGGATTAAAATACCTGAAATGAGTAACCACAAAGACCTCTTTCTCTGCACTGCTTGCAAGATGTGTCTAGGGGACAAATTCGGATATGTTTGCACTTTAGGAGTCGAAAGTAGCTGAATGTTATTTCCAGGTACAGTTACTGGAAGGCACCAATAATGAGAAATCAGGTTTCAGAGCAGCTGAGGTGTCCACATGGGCATCACCATTCAATGAGAAATTTGTTTGATTAACATGAAAGATGGGAGGCAAACTGAATTAGGCAGTGAGTGTCATGAGGGGTCATCCACACCTGAAAAGCCCTTTTAACATACTGTTTTTCATCACTACAAAACTTACTTATAGCTTTTATACTATAACTATCAAGGGTCAAGACCTCATCTACTAAGGTTCCAATAAATTTTCAGAGAATTATGTATTGTGCACTTTCCTCTTATGAATTTGTTTATGAATAGAAGCACTATTCTTCCCGTGGAACAGAGGTCATAATCCTTCCACATTTGTTAGAGTCCTTTGTCTTTTATCACAAGAAAAGGAGTATATTTCTTTTGCATGTTGCCACAACAGATGTGACAAAAAAGATTTAATATCAATGAGCCAGATTCATTACTGCTGCAATGCAGTTCATATTATTACCAGGATTAATGTAACAATTACATCTAAGAGAACTTGATGTTGAGATTTATCTTCAGTCTCCTTAACAGCACAGCAATAGTTGTCATTGTTTCCAGAAAGAAATTGTTATTTTAAAAAATGAAAAACTTGTATGGGTAATCAGAAGTCAACCTCCTTTGCCACAAAAAATAAAAAAGCCTGAGATTTCCCTGACTATCAATGAAATGATTTGTAACTTGCCCCAGGCCCAAAATAAACACTGCAGTTAAAATTCAGACTAAACATCAGAGTGGAATGTTAAAAAAAAGAAAAATCAATACTAATGCTGAAAAAAACATTAGTTGCAATAAAAGTAATAAGAGATTGCTATTTCCATGTTGGGAAGATGAATTTGACTATCATGAAAGAAAAAAAAATAATTGAAATTATATAAGAACCATTTTAGCTTGGTCTTGGGTTTCGTTCTCACTTTCAAAACCTAAGCTGTTAGAGAATCAAGATTTTACTGAAAGTTAGTTAAACAGCACCATCTTTCTAAGTAAATATTTAACTCCTTTCAGAAGGTTTAATGAAGACTAGTAGGATTAACTTAAGAAAATACCCATGATTGGAGTGATTATTACAATTAGACCATTCATGTCAGAGTTCTATGGTTCTATTAGATAGTTTAATGAAAGCTAGTGGAATTAATACAAAAGAAATGCCCAAATTCGAGGTCATTATTACAATTAGAGTTCTACATGTTGACATTTAATGGTTTTATTAGAGAATGATTAGTGTTTTTATGCTGGAGCAGGGAGTTTATTGTCTGCTCTAGGCCATATGTCATCAAATCAAAATTGAGCTGTAATGCAATAATATTTCCCTAATTGTTTCAATAAGCTATGCTAAAACAGCTCTTAACACACTAAAATGTGGAAAAGTTTATTTCCACTTGTGCCAAGCTACAGATTCCCATATTGCCAGTAATATGTTAGCTAATATGCCTTATCAGCAAGGTTAGTTTTAAATGTGAGACACACAAAAATAACATAGAATGGACACTGACACTACTGCTACCACCAGGACTTGTTGATGTTGCCCCAGGCCATTGTCACACATTTGCAGTACGGACTGATTTCTAAAGCCCGTTTGTGATGATAATGAATTACTTGCTATTACTTTTGTTTGTGGTTTTCGTTTTGGTTTTGTTTTTTGTTTGTTTGAGTTTTTTGGGTAGGTGGTTAGTGGTATGTGCTTTTTTTTTGGTTGGTTGGTTGTTTTTTTTTAAATGATTTTGCCGAGCACTCATTTGTTCAGGCACCACAATCGGTGAATGATGGTGTGCCAGATTAATCAAGATGCCTGAACTCATATGATAGGGCATAACTTAGTATTGCTTCATATTATGAAAGCCAAACAGTGCAGACTATGTTGTAGAGTAATGGAAGTGAAGATGGCTTTGTGAAAAACAATCCATCACTGTGTCCTGTCTTTTTCAAGAAAGCAGTCTCCATTTCATGCTTTCCAAAACCTCTTTGTTATGCTTTACTATTAAAACAATTGTGTCAACCTTAAAAGGTAATGAAAAGAGTGAAAAAAAGTTAAACTAGTATTTTAACCCTTCTCCCCCAAAACTGGAGTAAAATAATTTAAAAAATATAACTCATTGCCAATTCCCTATGTTCAAAAATCACAAATGAAGTCCCCATAAAAATCATAAAACTGATTCTGAAAAATCACAAGAAATATTTAAAATATATTTATCTCTACGTTCCAATTTTTTACATTCTTATGTATTGTTATACCCTTTAATTAAACGCTGTATGACTAAGTATTCTCATTTCTGCTGCAATATTAATTACACATGCCAAATTATGATTTTAGTTTTTGATTGCACATTAACCAACCAACCACCTGTGAAAAAAATTTGAATTTCTGCTTGTCCTGTCCATCAGAGTAGTTTCTTTGTCAGATCTACTTCACTCAAGCCTCTCTGCAATGACACAAAAATCTGCGTCTCATGTTACTTTTAACCTCCTTGCTCCTGCCTTTTTCAAACTATGATCTTCTTTTTCACACTTCATGCTCCCTTACACTGCCTCAACTCTCTCCTTAGAATTTCACAGCCCACATATTCCCAAACCTGATTTCTGGTCATGAAGATAGATTTCTGTATTCACCTTTTGGCCCACACAGTCCACTTCCCAGATACTTCTTGTACAGTCTGTACTCCATCAATGGTGGTTCCCCATGTCTTGCTTATCCATTTGTCACACCAACTGCCTTCATGTCCAGGGCTCTGACATTCACAATACCACCTCACTGTCACTTTATTTTAAGATACTGATGGGTTTTCATACCTCCCACACTGAGATGCTTTTTCTGTTTCCTAATATCACTTTGCTTCCTTGCTTGCCTTCCCTCTCTTTTACTTTGCTCTCTTTTGCTGCTCTTTGACCTTCCTATTTATTCTTTCACTCACTTCTTCCTGAATGTCATAAGCCTCTCTGCTTCACACTGCTTTTCTTCTCTTGGGTGTCCATTATTTAAATGAGCAGATCCCTGGGGAGCAGTGTGCTGAGTTCTTAGATGCCACATTGGCTTTATTAAGACACTTAATGATGGCTGATGTGTTCCCTTAAGCTGTGGTTCCAGGAAATAACTGACTATGCAACAACTCTGTCCTTTTTTTTCCCTAGTTTTGGGTGTTTGTTTGTTTGTTTGTTTGTTTTAAATGCTTTTACAGCTTCAGCCAAATGAGGGTGTATGCAAACCTCATGGTACCCCTAGAGCACTAAAATCCTAAAGTCAAGTAGAAATTATGCAACATTGATTATTGTGCTCACAATAATCTATCGCTCTTGTGAGTGTTTTGAGGATGAGGCATGGTCTGTGAAGGTTCAAACTGGCAACAACACAATGTTCACAGCATATTACAGGTAGCCTGAAAATTCTTGGAACCAACAGCCTGCTTGGAAGCCTTGCTCAGTTATAAAGGCATCCACAGATGTAATGGTGCCCTGGCTTGTTAGAGTTCCCTCATCTCTGTGTGAGGCCAGTTACCTTTGTTATTTCAGAGATACAAATCAGTTATTTCTTACTCACTTTTCCTTCCTCTTGCATAGGTTAAGACATTCCTTATAAAAAAGGGGAAAGTTTTGGCTCTGCTCTTTGCTGTTCTTCATATGCAAGGTGTATGGATGTCTTTGCTTTCCCTATTACTTTCCCAATCAGTATTTCTGTGATTGAGTTTGGAAATTCTTGAAGTGTGAAAGTGGAATTGTACATTTGAAAAAATAGTTGTTTCTGTAAGGTTACTCTCTCCTTCAGAGATGGTGAATTTTTCCGCAGAAGTGGTTTAATGGCACATAAGTATTGCACTATCTTCTTTATAATGAGATTAAAAATAATTAATAGTACAGTTTTGACAGTATAAACTTCTGCCTACAGGTTTACCTATTCATAAGTTGTCTGAAGGAATTTTTTCTCCAAGTTAATCTACTTCTTTTTGGTAAAAATTGAACTGAAATGTATAATGTGGTTAAAAGGGACAGTTACATACTAGATGGACGTAGTTCACAGCTTTTGTCATAATGGACACAATTATCTGAAATTGTAAAAAATAAGATTATATATGTACTGGAAATCATTAGTAAATCTCTTCTTCATGGAGTTAACATTGGACACATCACTTTATTTGGAATGTGCTAAGAGGAGGCAAAAGACAAACAGTGAGTGTCACATTACAGCAATTCATCCTTCATGCCAAATTCAGCTGGTTTTGTCCACAAGGTAACTATATGCCAGTCATTTAGTAACAGTTTAATTTGGAAGAAGACAAATTTAGAGGGTTCCAAAACAGTTTGGAATATATCTGAGAAATTGGTTGTAGTTTAAAAAAGTCCTAGAATATCAGTGTTACTTGTGCCAGAGATGTCACTGTCACAGCCACTACATGTGTACCCCTCATATCCTCAATGAAAACTCAGATGGCAAACTGCAAAGCTCCAGTGATTATGAGCTTAAATTGGCACTGCAGAACATTCTTGGTGTCACTGTGTTTTCTGGACTTTTGGGTCTGCTGGAGGTGTAGCAGTATGAAGTAGGAGTTCTAATATATCCTTATAGATAATGTCAGTAGTTTCTTAAACTGCTTCACTTGTCTGCTTCATAAGTCTCTGCTAGATCTGCTCAGCTCTTATACAAAGCTACATATGGAACAAAAATCATGCATAAGAACAAAATAATTTCATACTTATTGTATTAATTTCTTAATACATAGAAGCCATTTTATTAAGATGAAGTGTTATACATGTTCTCAATGGTAGTGGCAAATGGAAGTGAGCTATTTTGCTGCCATACTACAGAAGACTGTGTTCAGTGGACAGTACACATGCCTAGCTCTTAGACACCTATCTGCTGTAATTGGGACTGGTTTTCAAACCTGAGCAGCTAATATTCCTGTCTTAATTATGCAATTTTTTCTTATCAAAGCAGCTAATATATGCTGCTCCATACAAATGGAGGAAAAAAATCAGAGAGAAGTAGATCTTGTCAACAAACTGACATCTGCCAAATGTAATTTCTAGTAATAAGCTACGTCATCTTTTGGGAATATTTTTAATATTATTATTTTTTAAGTCGGAACTTCTGAGTTCTTTTCCCTTCCTTAGCAACTCACAGATAAGATTTTGTTAATATTGTCTTCATTTAGAAATATTGCATTGTATACTACTGGAATGCAACAATTAAGGTTTTAAATGGATACTTTTTAGACTGCTATCCTTTCCTCCAATGCCTTTCAATACATTTTCTAGCAAAAAGAGTCACATCTTTTCAAGACTACCTACTGAACACCCATCTCTACTGGACCAGCCTTTGATGCTGTTTCCAGTGCAAACAGTCTGAATGTAACTTCCTATAAGTTTACATGTTATAATCATAACTAGACAGAGGCATTGATGAAATCTGTTATTAAAGACACTTTTAGGCTTTTAGTTTGAATCTTGGTGCAAGTAGAGAAGACAGTATTTAGAGCTGAATTATGTGCAGCTTGGTTATAGCTAATGTGTTTCACTACTGGGTTTATTCCCCAAATAGAAGAAAGAAAAATAATAATAAAAAACCCCACATGAAATCCATTTTACACTGATTTTATTTTAAATTTTCATGCTCAGTTTTGCAGTCACAGTGGTATGCTATGAAATATTGTGACAGATGGATGGATTTAATGAAACAATCTTTGATTGCTCTCTTTGTTCTTGCTGTACATGTCAAAAGTAAACAATAGAAAGCCTTTTCTCTGTCATGTTTCCTCTCAGTAGATTAAGATGGAAAGTGAAATAAGTGCAAAATATAAATGTTGTGGCAGGCTTAAAATAACTTTTCCTTGATGTTTCATTTTATTCAGTCTGTATTTTATTTTCTGAAACACAAATATTGTACTACCTTTGGCATTTGGATAAAGATATATAAAAAATGTTCAAAACACAGAGAAAAAACATACCTCAAGCTGGCCAAACCTCAAGCAAACACATCAGAAGTCAGGACATTTTTTTTTGCACATTTCACTGAATTCATCTAAAATTCTTGAATCTAGGTAAAGTTTAGCAATAAAAAAACCCACTGAATGTTAACATCATGCATAAGGATACTGATTATAAATCGCAGGAAGGCAAAAACTACTCCACATCCCTCATCAATTTTTAACGTTTCAAAATATGGTTACATTTGCTGTTTTCTTCCGTTAGTCCATTTTTAGCTTTCAGTCTGCTAAGCCAGTAAAACCAACTAACCTAATGCCAAAGCTCTTTCATTTTAATAGAAGTACATAGCTTTCTTTATTAACTTACAGATTTTAAATTGTTTAAAAGGTATTCCAACATGATTAAGATAATAGTACAGAATGATGCAGGTTCTGTATCCAGTCACTTTTAAGACCTCACATTTAATAAAACAGCCTCTAGTGCAGTGATGCAGATGCTCAGCTACTGGAGTGTGTCTGAAAGCCATCACGCTAATAGTGAATTACAGGCACACCATAGCAGTAGGAAGATTAGAGCACGGGCTGAGGGTAGGCAAAAAGTAATTTCATTTGTGTTGAATCACGTACCATGTACTCAGATTTTACCTGGCTAAATTATGCTTCAAAGCTGAAAGTTTTGGCTTAGGGTTATGCAAGAAAATCATAAGCTTTAACGGACAACATTGAGAGATTGGCCCATATGTCTACCAGCCAACACCCTCTTGGATTATACAGAGGAAACTGTATACTTTCTTTGGATGTACAACAAGTGAAAGGAAGAACAGAATTTGTTTCTGCAGCAGTTTCAATACAAACAACAGGAAACAAACAAACAAAAACTACTTCCCTCCTTGTATACTGAATAGTCTTCTAATTTGTAGTTTTGAAAATTAAAACATATTTCTTGGAATTCCCACTGAATCAGGGATTCAGGTCATTGATGTGAAGAAACCTTACATTAATTCAGCTGTGATGACACTATTTCCTGTTGACAAATACCATGTTTACATTCTAAATTGAATCAGAGAATTTGTGATGGATGAATAACTAAATCAGATGAAATTATTACCATTATGGAAAACTTCTTTGACTACTAGTTCCCATTTCTGGCTAACAAGATCTTGGGAGCCAATTCTTGTCCTTTGGCACTGCAAGAAAAAGCAATATCTATTCTGATGTAGTTATTCAAAGATATAAATATAAAAGAAAATATAAAAGAAAAAGTTGCTTCATGCTACTGTTGAGTTTATTAAAAAAAGACTTTATAGTAACAATATTTTTAGTGTAAAACCCAAGAATTATCATTACTATGATTGCTAGTAAATTATTTCCTTCTCTCTTCCCTTCCTCCCACTCCTTCTGATCATATTTATTTCCTGTCATGTATGAGCACACCATTCTCCTCCAGATTAATTTAAGAAATTGTCTTCTTTCACAAGTGGTTAATGTACTCATGCTATTGGCTTTAAGCTTAGCTGGAATAAGAAGTCTACAAATAAAGTGCACAGAAAGCACAGTCATGCTGAGCTGTTCTTGGAGTAAAACTCTGAAGGTATAGAAGCACATTGCAGGCACTATACAGCACTCCACATCAGCAGATTTCCCTCCCTGCCATCACACTGTAATTAAAGGAAAAAGACATCAACTTGAAACCAGACATGAGATGCTGTCCACTTGAAAAGGTTACTGCAGCAAATGAGCAATTAGTGCACCCTGCTGCAATGACTGCTTTAGGTTGAGAAAGGACTTAGACAAAATACAATAGCTGAATAAACTAGCTTTGTAATCTGCATGTCACAAGTTCTGCAGTCATACAATGAGTTTCCAGGGTACAACCTTCAAGGATGGCGTGAAGCCTATTCTATCCAAGACCACCAGGCTTATTCTATGTTTATGCCTACAGTAATCAAGAAGACTGTTTCTTGTTAACATATGTCAACCCAAACTCTCAAGCAAAATATACTAGAGAAGAACTTCGCAGGTGACAAAGTTCAAAGTATTGCAAATGCTTTAAAGAAGTGCCATAAAAATCACTTCACTAGTCTACATGAGTGGCAGCCTCTTCAAAGGGATACACTTATCAAGTTAATCAGATACTTATTGCCTGGACTAGCGCTCTTTACGAAAAAGGTTGCTAGGAACAGTTTACTGTATCAAAGTCTGGTCCTATTTTATTTAAACAATTTGTTTCCAAACATTGAATTACAGTCTCATACTGCTAAGACTCTATCAACAGAAACTAAGTCTGAAAGCTCATAATTACTATTTAATGTTTAATATATACACGATGCTTTACTAGTCTAAAACACTCTCTGGGCGAAATCACACATAGCAATAAAAGTCAGGAGCAAAGGGAAAATAACTAATGTAATGGAAAAGTGACATAAAGTCAGAAAAAATGCAAATTAGAAATAGAGCAACCACTTAGGTAAGATTTCCAATAGAGAGAATCTACATCCTGGAATTTGTAGTCACTTGTTGCAAGCCATTAATATATCATGAAGATGTGTTTTCCTAAGTGTAAAAGATGCTTTAAAAAACAAACATCTTTTCCTGTGAGAAGCAAACAAAGATATCTGGATTTTGAGAAGGGAGCAGACAATGCAAGTAAAATCCTTCTATAAACACAGCCAAAGGGACAGTCAGTACTGAAATAAATTGTCACTTTCTTAGAAAAAGATTAATTGTTCAAATTCCAGCACTGACTTCCTCTTCAAATCCTAACACTAACTTCCTCTTCCTCCTCACTCCCTCTCACTCCCTACTTCCAACAACTTTGGCAAACACTGAAGAATAGAAAAAAAAGTCTTTCAAGTAAGGACTGTCAAAGTGCTTAAAGAACCAAGGAAATTTTAAGTCTGGAGGTTCACAGATGGCTTAAATGGGTCTAAGATCAAACTGCAGCCAAAAGCAAATAGCTCATCTTCCTATATGGTCTCATCAGCCAGCTCTCAAATATCTCCTCTTGCCCAACTTCCATACCATGTGGCTGCAAAAAGAGACAGATTAACATGGAAAAGAAAAGTAGAGGAACATAAGAGAAGAGAAAGGCTTTGTTTTCAATCAGGTCAGGAAACTGGTGGGAACTATGTGAAAGAAGGACACCTAAGAGATTTGTGTTACAACCCAGCATGAACACTCAGGTGGCTGCAGAACACTTCTAACTAGAGATGTTTCTTTACCAATACATGCAGCATATAGATTGGTGAGAACAACTTTTAAAGTGATTTTTAACCGTGTGGGGGTTTTTGTTTGTTTGTTTGTTTTTGTGGGTTTTTGTTTTGTTTTGTTTTGGTTTGGTTTTTTTTTTGCTTGTTTTTCCCCCTCTTAGCAAAGAAACAATATGACCCAATCTTATTTTGGAAACATCTGTTAAAGTAGTTATGCAAAGATAGGTGTGCTGAGAAAAACACCCAGGAGAATTTAGAATTTTTCTGGAAGTGCATGCTTGGTGTTTGTCCTTCTTTACCGAGTACAACTCTTCTAGGGTGGAGCGCATGAAGAATTGAAAAAAGACAGTCAGTGTGATTTCATTCTTGGCTTTCAAGAAGGTTTGGTTCTGCTCCTGAGGGTACAGGTGCTGCAGTGCTGCCCAGAGAGAAAAAGGCTGCTTACTAACTCTTCCACAGCACTCTGCAAATTCAAAATGTGACTAATAATACTTTAAATTCTAGACTTGCCTATTTTAACTTTGTTGCTACTCAATTTAGAATCTTTTTCTCAACCTCTACTGCCTATTCACAAAAATGTGTTTTCAACACCTTCAAGTAGTATGTTCAAAAGAGATATATTTTTCCTAAGTGCTAGAAAAAATTTTAAACTGATTTGAGTTAAAAAATAATTCTTTCCCACGCCCATTTCCCTTAAGAGTGGTGGAAGAGGTAAAATTGCAACTCGATATCTTGGAAAATGCAACTATCATCTGTATTTCATTCCTTGAAGAAAATCTTCAAAAAGGGTAGGTTACTCCTTTTTCATCAGCTACTGCTCCCTAATACTTAGATATTGTTTATATTGGTAGGTGATGTAACTCTGACAACAGAGGTGACTAAACTAATCCTAAGAGGTATTAGTGAAAGATGGTGCTTACAGGCAATTCCCTTACATGCTGTTAAAGGAAATGGAGTCAAAGGAAATCCCTAAAGACCTTTTAGAAAAAGGTTTTACTTTTGTCTCTTTATATCTCTGACTAAAAGACAAAAGCAACCCTGAGTTATCAAAGGACAAAAGATGGTATAGAAATAATTTATTTAAAGGTCATAGGTTAGTTTTAGTAAACTACTGTCTAACATGTGGATCTCAGACAGTGATGATTCTAATTTGGGAATCATGACCAGAACAGTGGACAGAAATATTATCCAGGGCTTGGGAATAGCAATTAATAATTCAGTTAATGGCATTTTAGATACAATTGTCTAACTAGGAATGGAGAAAACTTGAGAGCAATACAAACTAGAATAACACTGCAACTGGAGAAGTCATTGCAATAATTTGCTGTGAACTAGAGAGTAAATGTATTTTTCAGATTGTTTTGGTATGAATAATATTAATCAGAGCAGAACAATAACTAATATTGCCCAGAAGAAAGGCCTTTTAATTTTTAAATCTGTTTTGCTAGCATGCACTTATGACATTGTAATTTTTGTCTAACAATGGTACACTCTTTTTAACACAATGTACTATGTAAATAAGATCATGTTTTTAGTCGTTCTTTCAAAGTTGGTATTATTAACTTTATTTTTCCTCTGTGCTGAACTGAGGAAGGTAAGGAGACTTGAAGTATATCATTTCACACAGTTTTAACACTAAATTATGTTAAACCATCCATAATCCAATGTCCATTTCCTAGATTACAAGTGATCCAAATACCAAAAAACCTGACACTTTTCTTCCTTTCTCCTATAACTCAATTACTATTTTAATAAGGAGAATAAAAAAAACCAAAAGCACCCCCCTCCACACACACACACTGAAACCAACATTAGGACCCAAAACACTGTGTGGCACACAAAAGGACTCTGAAATTCAAATAATCAAAGCCAAAAAATCCACTTCCATCAATCCACTGGAAAGCCAGAGATCATGATTGAGAAAAAATTCAGTGTGTGGCAAATCCTACAATGTGTTTTTTAGTTAGTTTGTTTTCTGTTTGTTTGGTTGGTTTTGGTTTTGTTTCAGGGTGTTTATGTTTTTTCGGTTTTTTTGTTTTTGTTTTTTTACCCCTGAAGGACAACAACCTGCAGCAAGATCAAGATTTTTCATGTTTCTTGTTCTTTTTCCTCTTGTCCGTAATGCTTGTAGTGGGCCTGAACTTGCACTCATTAAGATGTTATACCAAACATGCACATGGATTATTAAAGATACGTCACAGAGAGTTTTTATAACTTACAATGTAATTGTGGGCCTCTAACATACAGAAAGGAGAAGAAAATTAAGATGCTCACAGTAATTATAATACTATGATTTTTAAGAGAGGAAAGTTTGTTTCCATCCAGAATTCAGAGAATATTCACAGGATTGTATTGAGCAACAGAACATCTCAAATATAAACAAGTGGGCAGTGACACCCAACTACAAGAAATTTAAGGTTCACACTAAGTAACAAAGCAGTTACACCCTGAAGCACCAGTTATCATCCAAAAAGGGTTTCTCACTTAGTTGTCTTCTAACTTGAGATCTCATACACATATTTTTACATCTAAAATCTCTTATTTGCATGGCAAAGTCTGAAATGCTAGTATCCTAATGTGTTATAAAAACTTCCTCCCTTTTCTCATCTATTGTTTCATCCTCCTTCTCCCCAAATTAAAAAATCATAGAAAAGCAGATGACTAGACCCTGCACACTCCATTTTAGAAATTTTTATGCAGGCAAAAGTGGCTTTAAGACCTTTTTTTACTAAAATAGTCTCAAAATCTAATTTATATTTACAAAATATCAATTTTTCATTAAATGCTAAGTTTAGTGACTGGCAATTAAACTTGCATTGCACTACACAAATTAAGACCTTTCGATAATGCTGTCATGGAGTAAAAACATAATGGGAAATGAGAATGATATCTCATTCTGCTCTGTTTGTATCAACATTTGTGATGCTGGGTCTCTATTTCCCACTTCAACATAGTCTGTTCAAATAGTCCCTTATCCTTGACACATCATTTGCAATTCTTTCTCCTTTGTGTCCTATCTGTTTGCTCCAAATCTCTCGTGCATTTCCAGTCTCTGGGTAGCCACTCCACCTGATTGTCCAGTGTCAGAAACATTGAAATCAGTATAGAAATTAACTGGTATATAGAGAAAAAGATTTTTCAAAGATTTGGGTTAATTAGTGGAGGAATTTCACTGAAACAATTATTTCTATTGAAAAACCTGAGAAGAATACAGCAACAATTTTTGTTTTGTTTACTTCTTTTTCATAAAAACCTAAGTTTTTTTATTTCTTTTCTGGAACTTTAGAAATAGTAATTCCACTCCTGGCTGAGGGCTCACCACAGGCAGAGACAGAATACTGGTACAGCTCCAGCACTGAGTAGCAATTCCAGCAGTTCTGCAGAGGACATCATGCTTAGTGAACACATACATCTCCAGTAAAGTTAGTGACTGCCAACGTTACAGTGCTAGAGAAATCCCCCAAAGAGATGCAGGATCTTAACCGGCCATTCCAGCTGTGACCTGCATTCTGTCCTGAAACTCCTGTAAAGTGCAATCATTTACTATACATTTTCTCTCCACCCAGGCTATCACATGGTAAATAGTCTTTTCCTTTAGCTCCAAAGAAATATTTGCCCAGAAATCTACTAAATAAAGTGTGGAGTGGCACTTCATATAATCGAGAAAGAAATCCTGCAATGGCTACGTGAACACCAGAACACTCAAGTCAAAAGCAACCAGATCTAGATTCAAACCAGCATTTCATCCTCCTCTCCATTTTCATATTACTTAAAAAATGCCCAAACCAAAACAAACAAAAAAAAAAACAAGCAAAAAACCCCCACCCAAACCCCAAAAATAACAAACCAAAACAAAAACCAACACAAAACCAACAACTTGTTAAAACCAGTCATTTTTTAATCCCAGAAACCTAATCCCTTTCTGACATAAACAAGTTTCACAGCGGTGAATCTCTACCAAGTGTCTTCAGATCCTTATCAGTGTAAAGGAGAGTCCTTTCTGCCTTGTCAGTTCACTGACAGGACTCTCACACTGCACTTTCCCAGAAGATGTCATTCATACATTGGAGAACATGAAGTCTGCAAGTATAGGAAACTGAAAGAGAAACAGAATTAGAATTGATCTGTAGAGGATTCAGGAACAGAACTAAGAGGGAACAATGGAGCTGTTTCTATTCAGGTGTTTTTCTTTCTAAAATTTCATCTTTGCTCTTTGATAATGAAATGCCCTGGAAGGCGTTTTTAAATATATGAAAAGGAGTTTTCATTGGAACATGTTTTGAAAAAAAGTCAACAAAAATCCCACCAAAACAATATAAAAGAACATTAAAAAAGCTTATTACCTATTACACACCCATCCAGCATATAAGACATTCAAATGAGTTCAATCAAGCCGATTTGCATACAGTGCACACAAAAAGGGCATGCAATTTGCACATTTTATTGTAAAGTAAAGCAATTCTCATGTCAGCATTCAAAGTCTTTAAAAGGAAAGTCCTCTGTGCTGTTGAGTATTTCATAGAAGACTGTAGGATAGAAAGTATTCATAAAATACATTTTATCTAAATTGCTAAATGTCTTTAGCAATAAAATCGTCTGGAATAGATGTTGACAAGTGGAAATTATATTAAAAACCCTGCAAGAATTCAACATATTCATGGCTATGCTACTGTAATTTCAATATCCTGCTATATCTTTGCCACCTATAAAAAGTGCAATTGCTTCCAACTGCAATTTAAAATAGCAAGACCTACATTTTATTGCATTTCTTTTGACCTCAGTGGAACTTCACCTCAGGAAAAACTAATAAATCAGTCTGTATATGTAGATAAAAGTCAGCAAACCCCAAAATCACCCAGTATGGCTGGTGTTAAGCATTCCCTCTCAAAAATAGGAAATTTTGCATTTGTAAGGATTTGGTAGAGACTTCAATTCTCAGTTCCTCCTTGTGATAGTTTCCTTACATCAAGGTCCCAGTTCAAACACCCTGACATTATCAGTTCTTACCCTACCAAACCCATGCTCAAGTCCTGCTTTCTATTTCCCGCCCCCACCTGTGAAGTAAGACCTGGTCCTTTGCTTCGTTACAATCTACTGCTCCGAACAGTACCACTCTAAAGAAAAAGCTATGAAGACAGGCTTGATCTCTCCCTAACACCATTACCAGAAATGAAATAACCATGTAACTACAAACGTTAGGAAAACTGATTTTGAAGAGAAAAAGGCTTAGAAAACATTACAAGAAATCTGTAGAGACAAAGCATATTACAATACAGAACTATGAGTTCATTATTAACAATGTCTCTTCCAAGTAAATATCACAATGATTAACAGTGCTCATAGATTTTCCGTACATTTATAAACCAACAGCAGACTAAGGTCTTTTTTATCCAGGGGAAAAGGAAGAGAGGGGAGGGAAGGGAAGGGGAGNAACTCTTCATAGGCACAGGGGGCTGCTTTTAGGTGCTCCTAGAGCTGCATCTCCAAGTTGAACCAGCTCTGGTTCTCTGCAGTACCCTACTCTCAACCACCTCACTGACCCTCTAAGTTCCATCTGATTTATTGATGGAGGACCCAAAACAAAATGCAGCATATAGATGTACTCCAAAAAATTCTGAGCAGAGGGGGAGTCCTATTAAGTGATTGGCTGGCTATGTTCCTGTAGAAACAGCCCTGGTTGTGTTTGATCAGGATGCTGTTAGTTCAAACTCAGCTTGCTGCAACCAGAAAACCCTGGACACTTCCCCCAGAGCTAGGCAGTCCCTTGCATGTATCACTGAAAGGGATTATTTCTTCCCATGACAGGGGTCCGCATCTGTCCTTGTTCAACTTCATGAGATTCCTGTCGGCCTACTCTTCTGTCTTCTTTAATCTCTCTGAAAATTCTTCAGAGACATTCTCAAACATTTTGTCCTACTTACTAGTTTCAAAAAGGATCTTGTGCTGATACAACCTCATGAGAAAAATCAGAGGGAAATCTCATTGGAAAGATAATTTTACGGGGATGATTCTATGATTATAGTGACAGTGGATGCCACAGTAAAAGTGGGGGATAGGGGACAATATGATGTGTTGCCATTAGCATTGTTATAGTTTCCATCAGCATGTTACATTGCTTTTCAGGTAAAATGTGCTCCGGAAATTACTGCAGTCTGGATGCCTGAATATGGTGGGATGTCTTCCCTGACAGACCAAACTATAAGGGAGCAATCGGACAGTATGCCTTGCTCAGTGTTTTGTAATTAGTTCTTAGATAAAAAGGACAAGGTACGATAATCAGCACTAATTGGGTGCTGCGTGGGCCAAACATCTCATGGCAACAGGGACCTGAACCTGGTGCTCCTCTTATATATGGCTGATCATCCCAGCCTGTTCTCTGCAATAATGTCTCCAGATTTCAGTTGCCTTTGGATATTATTGGATATTATCACTATCCTATCCCACACTCTGCCTTAAATGCCAGGCATAAAGTTTTTCACAATGGTGTTAGTAACGCTGCCATGGAAAATTAAGGCCCAGGAATCTTGACAACCCAGACCAAATGGCCTGCCTCAGGACTCCTACAACAGACTGGGTCCATTTGTTTTGAAAATCAGATGCATGACAATCATTAGGGCTGTGGACAGGATGTTGTTTAGAACTCTTTCCTTCCAAAACATTTCAAAATTTATTCAAGGCTGTGCCTGGGAAGCCTAAACACTGCAGCAGATCATACTCTGCTTACATACCTGTTTACATACCTCTCTGAGCTATTTTCAACAGTTCTTTCAGATGTGCTGACCAATAAACATGATGCGAGTTTAAACTGCTTCAACTGTTTGTCATATTTGATCAAAAAGAACCATCAAGATGAGATTTTAGTATTTAGCCAGTGTGGTTTATTTCACAATGAATTGGATTATTAAAGGAAAGAAGCTTTGTGTGGTAGACGAGAAGGTAAGTGAGAGTCCCAGAGCAACCATACACAATTATGATTCTACCATCACCTCTCTCTACAGCTGCAAGCAGAGTGTGCAGTTACTGTCTCCCAGTTTCCACACCCAAAACTGAAAAATAAGTCTGGTCCAGTTCCTAGTGAAGCTAAGAGTTGTGCCTACATTTGTCTTCACTAGGGAGGGTCAAATTCAAAGACCTTGAATCTGACTGTGAACTGTGCTGTGGCATCATATCTATATTGCCTGTTAAACCAGAAAGTGGGTAATTTTTCTCTCCTGGGTGTGGAATCACAGGAGCCTCTGCAGTGTTTGTACATGATCTCCTCCTATAGATACAGATATAAATATCACAAAAAGAAGAGATAATAATGAGTGAGACACAGATGTCTCTGTCTGGTGGTCTGCAGACATCTCACCTGAGGCCACATATAGTTCTGAGTAGAGTAAGGCATTCCTGAGTATCCCAGAGTCAAAAAATGTAAATGGAAGTTTCCACCATGGTACTTAGAGTGGCCAAGGACAATTCACCAGTATTTCATGTAGTTTTGTTTAAGAGAAATAACTTAGTAGAAATCCACAGTTAACAGCACATGTACTATATAAGCCCAAGGAGAAAATAATTCCTATATTTAATCGAAATTCTCTCTGCTTCAAAAAACAGTAAGAGAAGGTAATTGTATTTCATAGGGGCTGTAGCTTGTAAATGAAGATATACAGTCTACAAATTAAAAATATCTGGGCAAAGACAATAACAGAAATCCAACAGCCTTCTTTGTAGCAGCAGTCAAGCAGTATTCAGTGTCAGAGGGGGAAAAAAGCCTGGAATCATACTATTTGGCCCATTTTACCTTTTCCTTGTCCTCTTACTGCTCAGAGCAACCTCCAAGAGCTCTCACAGCACTTACGCTGTGAGAAGCCCTTCCCCACTTCACTGCTTGATGATCTTCAGCCGTGTTTTCAAGCACCATTATTTCTCTGGGTAACAATGTGAAAGGCAGCTGCAGTGAGCGTGGAGGTCAGGCAAAGCAGGCAATGGAGGCAACAACACCTGCCTTTTGCATGCAAAGATGGAGCAAATTACAACATTTGTCGCCAAGGAACTGAGCAGCAGTACCATGTGTGATGGCCTCACAAACACCATTTTCATCATATACATGGGTATATCTTTTCAAATCTAGAGCAGGGAACAGATGTTTCATCAAAAGACACATTTAAAATAAAGATAATTATGCAGTAAGAAGCTTAATTACGTAGGATTATTCAGGTCCACTTAATTGCTTGACAGTCTGAGAGCCTCCCACATATTTGTGACAGAAGCACACTTCTCACTGGGTTACCAAACTCTGTCATGGCTTCAGGACAAATACAGTTGTTCTAGTAATCCAGTTAATACCAGTTTCTGAATTTCACCTACAAAGAGGAAAGGTAATCAATAAAATATTGTTTTATTCTTATAGACAATGTATTTTCTTCCATAAAACATGAATAGACTGAACTACAAAAATGAAAGTAAAATTGAATATTTTTATCCCAGTATACTCTGTAGAACATTAATTGCATTTAGAGATGATTTAGATAAGGAGTAGAATCTCCTCTCGTCTGACTGCCACACATGCCTACACATCCTCAGTTTTCAGAAGTTTGTTATGACTTTTCTACATGGGCATTTAAAAATGGTCTTTCACCTGCCCACAGTGGGATACCCTCTTTCTTCACATGGAAAAATTCTAATAATGTAAAAATCTTGTATTCACTCTAAGAAAACAGATTTTTTTAAAAAAATAAAATTCTTTGCTTAAACAATATAACAAGTACTGTGTGGCTGTGGAGCATCTGTTCTGAGGGACTGCATTCTCATGGTTACTGAGCTGACTATCCTAATACATTTCACAAAAAAATAATGACAGGCCTTCTGTGTGATTCTGTGGAGTCCTGGGAGCTTACCATCTGCAGAACTAGAATTCGGTGCTGTCCAAAATACAAAACTGTGAAGGTAGATATGCCATGTGAATCATGTTGAAGAGGGAACCCCCGGATTTACGTGCATCCTTATCATGGGGGATTTAAACACACAGCATCAATCCAGTTGTTTTTCACTCCATACAGGTTCCAGAAAATAGTTCAAGTGATTTACTGTAGAGAGCTTTGCAATTAAATTTCATCCCTCCAGCCCTTTGTAGGGGGCTGTTAGTTCCCTGTGCTGAACACATTTCTTAATAATGTACTGCAGGGCACTAGTAAAGCCATGCACAGAATTTATATTTAAGGAGTGGAAATGTGATATTGAAAGCCTGAGAACTAAAACGATCTCTTATTTTTCATCAAAGAGGCCACTATAATATTTGCCTTAGTCAAGCCACTGCATACTTTTCCTACACAGACAAACAAGGACTGGTTTCATTGTGCATTACTGGAAAAAAAAAATTACAAAAGAATTAACTTTATAAGGAGTTACAGCTTGTCATTTAGGAAAAAGAAATCCTTAGTTCTGTCTAAGCTGCTAAATGTAACTTAAAGCTTGGGAAAGATGGTTACCCTATAATGGATCCTTTCACATTCACAAAGTTGGGGTGATTTTAAACTGCTGTTATGTTTTGGAATGCTGCCCAGAAAACTTTGGTGTGAAAAATCTGCTGAATGTCTTTGCGCTACATTAGCTAACAGTATTTAAGGTCAGTAACGCAGGTGTGGACTTTCTCTCATTCAAATTGCATTTTAAAAACTTGAAGACTTCTTTCTAAAACTCTGTTTAAAAGTGGCTTTTGCTCAAACCTATAAAAGAAGAAACAATTGTGGAAGCATGTGGAAAGGATACCATTTTGCTGTTGTCAGGAGGGAATGAGAGAGGTGCTAATAACCATAAACCAAAAATATATTTCAGTGCAGCAACATAACTTTTATAAACATGTATGAGCACTAAGTGCACTTGCTAAGCAAATCATAGGAACTTATGCTACTTTCCACACTAATGGTGTCAAGGTGCACTGAGTGTTTCGCCCCTGCTTCTTGAGAGTGACATTAGAGACTTTCGCTGAAGCATATGCCCAAGTTCCTAGCTCTGCAGCAGTTATCGTATGCTAGGTTGACACTATGACTGATCATACTCAGGCACTGCTTCTGTCGCTGTAAATGGGCTTTCTGTTATAATGGAAATGTTTAGTTCAAAGCACCGTATACATTACACATGCTATTAATGGCTGGAACAGGTGCTTCCATCTAGTGAAAGGGTTTGTTTTTATATAAACCCAATCCTCCTGTAAATTTGGATCTTTTACTTGGTTGCATATCAATTTGAGGGATAATAGTATAAAAAGCCCCTTCTACTTTGCCTTATATTTAAATTTTTAATTTGTTTTTCATACAAACAAATTTATATACATCTACACACATTTTATTGCACATTTTATAGGGCTCTGTTTGTTTCTGTTGTAAATTGCACAGTTTCTTAATCACTACTAAGCATAAAATGCCCTATCATTAAATTATTCCTACAATAAAATATATGATGTGGTTTACAAATGGTGGCTATTAACTTCAGGACAGAGATGTTGCATTTGTATTGTGGTTTATGTTCAATTAACACATTGCTGTATTGATGCAAACTGTCAGCATATAATTGAACCAGAGTAAATGAAAATGAAGTACCCTAAAAAGGAATTATTGTCTGTGCTAAATAGAGTAAAAGCCGATTTATTTGTGAGTTTGCTTCTACAGTATCACCTGAGATATTCATGAGCAGTTCCAGAAGCATAGATCACATTTCCAAAAGGAAATTGCCTTATTACTTTACTTTTTTATTGCACTTTTTGTGAAAAGAATTGTGTCTTCATACACATGGTTGATCAATGATTCTAAAGCTGGAGCAGCTGCAGTTCGTAAAAGCCAGATTACAAGTAAGGGGAAGACATCTTTAAAAATAAGTCACTTATTTCTTTTATTAATTATAAACAAGGTTGTTTTCTAAGGCATAGGCAGCTCGTGAGAAAAAAACATGGCCAAAATGGAAACAGTGATTATGATCTTTTAGATGCAAGACATAATAGTCGTTATATTTGTCAGATATAATTTTCTTAGAAAAACTCTATAAAAAACCCCAAAACCCTGAAAAACTCTAAGTAATAGGAGGAGATACAAATGGTTCAAAATCAAAATGCTGAATTAGAGTGTGTTGAGAACAGGAAGACTTTGTACAACAAAACTGCTTATGTATTTGCATTTGACTGCTGTAGAAGTTAAAACTAGCCTTGACTGCAAACCAAGTGGACTAGAACTACCTTCTTTGAATGCATGGTGCATCCCACTTCTGTTTTTTACTCTCTCAGCCTGTCTGAATTGCAATGTTTTCTTTACTCTTAACTAAATATCTGAACNGTAGCCTTTCAGAGAGTGTTCTCCGACAGAACGCTTGTAAGATATTGGCATCAGAAAGTAGGTTAGAATCCTTAAAAAGATCCTGGATTGCAGCACACTGAGATCTGTTTAATATCAGGAAAATGCACTTTGAATTAAATGTCCTCTTTTTTTGTAAGACATAGAACTGTACAAGTTTAAGAATAACCTCATAGAGGTTTCTTGGCAAACCTCCCAAAATCTTTGTGAGTCACTAAATTTCATTGTGTGGATTTAACACTAGAACTCATGTATTTGTAGAGGAACTTAAAACGTCCAGCTGGCACAAAATCACTGTAAAAACTGGCAACACAATCCTGAATAAACTCCCTGTGAGATTTACATTTCATTCATGTGGATTACACCTGCTTAATCATATTGCCCCAAAGCACCAAGCTTCCCCTCATCTCAAGGGAGCTTTGGAGGAGAATAACACCCATGATAACACTCGTAAGGCTTTCTTCATGTAATTTCTCCTGTTTCACTCCATGTCAGCTGCAAGGTGAGAGGCAGGATTTGCTTCCTCACAAAATAGCTTTCAGGACACAACTTCATAGCTGTAGGGCAAGCTGTGTAGATCTCATAAACCCAGGCACCACTGCTGGCCCATTTCCTGTTGAAGTCTCTCTGCTGGACTCTGCCACACAGTCTCTGTTTGAGGACCTGTGCATGAAAACAGAAAAGGTAAAAATAGGGAAGGAAACAACACACTCCTATCCACCAGAAACCAGGCAAACCACCACTCAGTAATGCAGACCCTTAGCCTGGGCTAGTGTAGGCTATAAAATATTGCATGGTTCATTAGTAAAGTTTGGAAAGCAGTGCTAGAAATAGAAGAATTTTCTAACACAAATATTTCATATAAACTCAGATTTGAAATTTCACCTTATTGAAGGCATAGAGCATGTACCATTATGCCGTTACAAACCACTGAGGAATATCTGCTGTTATTACGTAGCCAGTGGAAAACACAATTACTTTGATTACCTAATAAGAGAAAGGTGTTTTCTGTGGTATTGGACTTTCAATTATAAAAGCCAGTAGAGACCTGGACAACAGCTACAAGTCACAGTACAGAAGTCTGTGCACTTCCACTGCTTAGATTAAGATTTTACATTACCCTGTGCCTCTATTTAGGCCCCACAACCTAGAATATATCCTACATCTGCAGCCTGTAGTTTCTCACAAACACGTCTAGCCTTAGAATTCACTGATTTGCTGCTCCATGGATTCCCTGAAGCAAGGAGATGCATCTCAGTAAAAGAATTTAAAAGTCTGTTGTCTTTCAAGATCTCTAGTTTTAAAGTATTTTTTGTTAGAAAAAAATGTTGCTAGATCTACCACAGAAGAGATCAACATTAAAAAAAAAAANTCTGGTGTAATACATTGCTCACAGCAGTGTCAGCCATGAAGTCACACCAGGCACTTCAGGGAAAGAGGAAACCTCTGTCCCTGCTTACCTGTTATTCTGGGGAAAGGTCTTAGTCAGTTGTGTCCCACACCCCCCTTCTATGACCTGCAGAGAAAAGTCCAACTCCAGCACCCTGGCAACTCTTCATAGGCACAGGGGGCTGCTTTTAGGTGCTCCTAGAGCTGCATCTCCAAGTTGAACCAGCTCTGGTTCTCTGCAGTACCCTACTCTCAACCACCTCACTGACCCTCTAAGTTCCATCTGATTTATTGATGGAGGACCCAAAACAAAATGCAGCATATA
>WBMV01004466.1:140038-159150 GCA_013396655.1 Campylorhamphus procurvoides | reverse complement strand
GGGTTTTTTTTTTTTTGGGGGGGGGGGTAGGGGGGATTTTTTGTTTTGTTTGTTTGTTCATTTTATTTTAATTAGGCAAATAATTTAAACATACCCGCAAATTAAAAAAGAATGAGATATATGGGAATTTACCATTGAGTTATTCATCAAGACATGATATTTAACCAAAGCGTAACACTTTCTACAATGAATCTTTAGGCTGAAGTTAGGTCCACAGGTGATACTGTGGTTCAAATTATAATTATGTACATAGTAATTATGTAAATAGCAATCTGAGCACATAAAATCTTACTGGAAATTTGGAGTAATAATGACTGATATTATAAGGTACTATTATTTAGGAAAAGTGGGAACAATAATGCTCAACTATATGAAAACAATTTTCCTTCCTCTGACTCCCAGCCTTTAGTCAATGACAGAACGGTTTATCAAATTTTCTTGAATTTGCCATGCTAAATTTGCTTTCACATGGGCCCTTTCTCAGGTAATTTTGATTGTGTATTTGTGTATTGACACTGTAGTTTAAAATTAAGTTACTGGTGCAAAACTAATATGTAAAGCTAGCACATTGCCTTGATTGGGATGAACATTCTTTTATGAGGAAAAAATATTTCAAATTTTAAAAATTAGTGACATGATAAAAAAATATTTAGTGACTTGGTAGTTCATATTTTACTGCTAATTTGCTGTGCGTTATCCATTAATATACTTGTATATCAAAGCTCAAATGATGTTCATTATCTTCAGGCAACTTTGCTGTTGTTTAGAACTAGTCCTAAATCAAGATTTACTCTGTTTGTTTCTAGCTGATGATACAGCAAAAGGAAAATAATGCACTTCATGGATTACACTTACCCTGAAGGACTTCAAGTGCCAGATGATGAAACTTATTGAGGAAAAATTGATCAAATGAGACAAGGAAGGATGAAATATGAAGATAAGAGTAAGGAAAGATGGCTTTTAAAGACAGACAAAGAAAACCCCTTGTTTATGTATTCCATACAAAGACATTTTCTTTTCAAGATTGTGTCAGTGTATGAAGAATGCCAAGAATATGGTCATTCCTGGCAGCCAGCATGCAGCAAACAAACACACTGAAATATCCAATTTGTTCATAGATAGCTCTTGAGGAGTAGGCTGCAAAATAATTTTGTCTTCCTGAGACTGCTAACAGCTACCTGAGTGTTATATGCTTGAAAAATATGACTTCATATTCAGTACTTGAGTGTCATATTGTTAAGTATTCAGGAATGCCTCAAAAAATTGTTCAGATAGAAGAAAATGAAAACTAAACAAAACATCTCTGACATGCATTTTATGCAGTGTGATTTCAGGAAAAGGGTCTTTCTTTTGTTACTGTTGCCTCCTAAATTCAAAGCATAGGCTCATTTTTTAAGATTTTTCTCTCTTCCACATAACCTCTGAGGCCTCATTCTCATGATGCTTGGTATTTTTTCCCCCTTTAAATAATACATGAATATAGATAATAGACTTTCAGTGTCACAGATATAGCACAATCTCATGCTTATATATCAGCAAATGTTGCTTTCCTTCAGATATGTTTTTAGTTACAAATGCCTTGCACATTTCAGTGGTATTTTCATGCTGAGCACTTGATTCAGGTTTGGATCTGATCCAGCTCTCACCATAGGCAGTGGCAAGAATCTTACTGGCTTCAGTAGGGACTAAATGAAACTCTGTGAGTTTTATCCTCATTTCTATGCACTCAGTCCCAAGTACAGCACTTAAACAGATGCTTAAATTTAACTATGTGAGTAGTCCTATTCAAATCAAGGGAACACTCAAATGTTTATAATTAAGCACAAGCAAAATTGGCTTTTCTGGTTTGGAAGCATGTACATGTATGTGTGTTTGGTTATATGAATATGCTATTAAATTATTGAGAGCTACACAGCGCATAAAATAATAGTGCTTAACGTTTTAATTGTTAGAATCACAGAATCATGGAATATCTCATATTGGAGGGGGCCCACAAGGATCATCTAGTACAAACTCCTGATCCTCTCAGGACTACCTAACATTTAATTGTATGACTAAGGGCATCAGCCAGTCACTCTTTGAACTTTGGCAGGTTCAAAGACCATTGGTCAAGACCATTTCCATAGGAGCCTGTTCCAGTGGTCAACCAATACCTCAGTGAACTCTTTTTCTAATGTCCAGACTGGAATTCTCTTGACACAGTTTTACTCTACATAAGGCACTGCCTTATTTCTGGTAGCAGAGAGAGGAGATCAGTGCTTCCACCTCTGTTATCCCCCTTTAAGAAGTTATAGACTCTGATGGGACCCTTCAGCCTTCTCTTGCTCAAGCTGAACTAGCCAGCTGATCTCAGCTGCTCCTCCTAAGTCTTACCCCTGAGGCTTTTTACGCTTCTCTGAATACACTCTAATAGCTTGATGTCCTTATACTGCGGTGCCCAAAACTGCACACAGGACTCAAGCTGAAGCTGCCCCAGTGCAGAGCAGAGCAGGACAATCCCCTCCCTTGATTGGCTGGGAATGCTGTGCCTGATGTTCCCCAGGACACAGTCGGCCTTTCTGCCTGCCAGGTCACACTGCTGACTTGCATTTATTGTCACCCACCCAAACTCCCAGATCTCTTTCTGGAGGGCTGGTCTCCAAATAGTCTCTATTTTATGTATTTTTCAGAAGTCAGAGAATTGCAGATACTAATCCTTTTTGATGAAGCTTATATATATATATATGACTTAGTAATTCTTCTCAAATAAATGATCTGAAAATCATAGCCCTTTATCTTACTCAAATTTGTTGTGACACAGGCCTGACTTTTTATGTTTGCCTTATTTATAATTATCAGATAAACAGTCTGGATGGACTATTTTAAATCAATAGATTATTTAGGCACTGTTCAACTTCAATTTATTTGCAAACTGTGACTAATTACCTGAGTGTACCTGCATTCTGATTGGATGCCTGAAACTTCTAAAAACAGGAAAAGAAAGAGTCAGAAACAGTAATCAGCACGCAGTCAAAGGTGAGCACACTTTTTAACACATTAATGACTTGGTATAATATGAAAACAGATGTTAATAGGAAAGAAAACTCTCTTGATAATTAGTACAATTAAAAAAACTGCTTGTGTTAGGTCCTTAAAACAGTATTTTTTATATATTCAGCCCTCTGGAATTAGTTCTGTATATCCATTATCAGATCACTGCAAAATACTAGAAGTGTCACACTAATAAAATTAGAAAACAAGTTTTTCTGTTGACACTAGTTATTGAGCCTTTTATGGTGAAGGTACAGCACGGTAGAAAAAGCATAGGTGCTTAAGCTGTTGTTACTGTTATTGACAGGATTTCACTGATCTCTGTCAGAAGGTACCATTACAGTTATAACTAAGTAATTAAGTAAAAATAGTTGTAATGAGAATAGCCTAGATGATACCCAGCGCTCTGTTTCTTACCCAGTGACAAAGCTTAGGGAAAAAAAAGGGAAAAGTGTTATAAAAATAATACAATTAACTTTTTAAAAAATATAATACAATTGTAACAGGTTTTGAGTAATGTGTAGGATGAGGAGGGTATTTATAAGCAGCAGCAGGAGTGCAACTGGCTTCTGTGCATGAGTGCAGTTGAACTGTGAGCACTTCATGGGTTTTACTCAGATAATTACAGGACAAGGAGCCTGAGGCCGTAAAATAAATCCTTCAGGTAAAAAAGAATTAACACAGGAAAAAAGCACTGAGATGAGAGACCTGTGACCAAGAGGACACAGATCTGGACCCAGGTTCACTGGAAGTTTGTTGCAGACCTTCATCTGAAGGAGTTTGGTGACATCTCCCCAGTTCCTAGGGTAACAGCCCACCCTGTGCTACGGGTTTGGTGACCAAACCAGCCCTTGCACACACTACTGCAAAGGGTGACCTTTTGTGGTCTGTCTTAAATTCAGAGAGCTGTCACTGAGTCAAATCTTAACTCATCATGTGTTCATCTTGTATCCGCCTCCAGGAAGAGAAGGGAATGCTTTAATGCCAGGCCTTACCATTGCATGGACCTTCTAGGTCAAACAGATTTTATTCCCTTCCAGCCTCTGAAATCCTCAGAACCTCAGAATGGCTGTTAATGGTCAAGGTGGCTGTGGGAACTTCTGGCATCATCACTAGTGCTCCCTTACCCCCTGAAGTCACAATCCTTGTGTCATGACTCACGAGTCTTTAATGGAGATCTACAGTTGTGAGGAGAGGTAACATGAGGAGGGAGGCCCTTTTGGAGATGTGTGTCCGGAGGCATGTTGCAGAGGAAACTGCTGGAAAGGTAGCTGGAGGTCCCCTGGGATCAGGTCCTCCATGCCAGAGGGAAGGGACTCCTGCGTGGAACTGCAGCCAGTGGTGGTCCATGCTGGAGCAGGGGAAAACCAGTAAAAAAGGAAGGTGGAGCCACAAGAGACTGGTATGCAGAGGAGTGCACACTGGAACCATTGCACACTTGGACCCCAACCTCTATGTCTGACTCTCGCCCAGCTAGTGGAACCAGGATGGGTGTGTGGAGAGGGCATTTACTTAGTACTTTTCTTCCCCCTTCCCCACAGTTCAGTTAAGGGTTGATTTTCTTGTTCAGATTTTCTCAATGTTTGAATCAGTTTTTAGAAATTTGGTGTAATGAACATTAAATTAAATTAAGTCAAAATTCTCCAGGCTGAAAATACTTTTCCCAAGAGAGGAGGGGGAAATATGTAATGACAAAATCCTTACACTGGCCTTCCCACAGTGTTCAGTAAGAGCAGAGAAGGGGGATTAGAGGCTCTTCAGTGAGGGCTTAGGGCCCATGCAAGGTATTGAAAAACACTATATTCACCTGTGTAGAATGAAGCTCAGGTTCACTTAAGAATGTTGTGATATCTTATTCTCCTAATAAAAGGAAGGGGGCTGTAAAACAGTCTAGTCAAGTTTTCCAATTATGTTTTTTAAATGTGCACATTGCTAGATACCAATATGGCAACAGAAATTTAGCATTTTTATATTGCACTATTTCTACAGTACGAGTTTAAATTAGTACTTCTGTTGTGCTACAATAATGAGTCCCTCAAGCTTACACGTGTGAAACCTTTTTATGTCATGATGTGTAATGAAGTACAGCACCTGATTCACTGGGGAGGATCAGTTCTAATCTGCATGCCAAACAATCGGGGGTTCAGCACACGCAAATATTTAGCTAGTGGAAAATTAAATATCTTTGTCTAGATTTTAGAGCATGTTATATCAAAAAATATAACATGCTCGAAAGAGAACACCTAACACATACTGAATGCTAATGACTGAGGAAGAAAAAAATGTTCTTCTTTATCTCAACATTTAACCTAAAGTAATTGTAATATCCCCAGCTTTAACATGGGCTGACATAGTCTTGAAGTCAGCTTGTCCCTATGCTACAAAAATCATTGGTGTCTTAAATGGTTTACTGTTTTGAAATTTTAGTTGCTCATAACATATTGATAGGAATTTGAAACAAATATTTCAGTGAAGTGGACAGTATTTTAATGAAAACTTACCCAACTAATGACTTTGACAGGAAGCTGGTTTTCTCCTTGAAACCAAAACAATACACCAGTTGTAGTCATTACAATTTTGCAACAAAATTTTGTAGCAACAAATTAAAAAGTATTTTAATACTTGGTGGGGGTTGATTTTTTTGTTTGTCTGGTTTTTGTTTTGTTTTGTTTTTGTGTGGTTTTTTTGGCTTAACTAATGTTTTCTTTCTTTTCTAGGATTTTTCAGACTTGTAGTAGAGAAGACTCATTGTTTCATCTGTAAACCTCTCTCATATTTTGCTCATGCACAAGATATTTGAAAGTATCTTGAACTTTGTTTTGGAGCTCTGACATATTCTGTAAAGGTTCAGCCATGCATCACCCAACTACAAGTACATAATAAACAATTAAGTTTCATTTATATTTTGCCATTAGGTGTCACATTTTGCTGTGATTTTATCATGTATCAAATACTTTACTTCACGTCTTTACTAAATGCACAAACCATGAATTGAAACATCCAACACTTTTGACATGTTATTCCATATTGTGTCATTTTTTTGAACAAAACCTAAGAATTATAAAAGAGTGAGCTCAAATTGAAATGAAATTAATCTGAAATCTAAAAGCTAAGCTAAATCATTTACAGCAGTTTCATAAAAGGCCAAGATATGAAATGCAAATTATCTCTGGCATTAAATAAAACATGTTTAAAACATGTCATATATTATAAAGGTATCTATTGGTAGATTTTTGGAAGATTGTCAGTTTATTAGAGCAGAGATGTTATTTATTAATAGAAGATCAATATGCAGTGCTGGATTTTAATTTTAAATTATTGTATAAATGCAGATGGTAATTAAATAAAGAATTTTGTGATTATACCCTTTTCCAGAAATGGTGTAATTTTAACCATGCAGCATAAAATAATTTTTCTTAATCTTTAATTATATTCTAAGATTTTAATAGTTAGATGACAGACTGTCCATGGAATAATTACTGTCAGATTTTTACTTTTAAACTCTGAAAAACAATGCTCTGTTGAATACACATCAAGCATTTACTGTCCTTGAATGAGATTTTTCCATGTTCATCTTTTCTTTTTGTAGTCATCTTACAAAACAGTACTGCAGCTGCTGAAATGGTTTTGTTGTTCATCTTTTTATATAATTTTTTTTTTATCTGCTCAGAGTATTTCCATTTTACCAAGTCTCTGATTCTTTTCTTTCTCAACACAGAAATAATGATCACCTATAAACGACACTTTTGTTCAGCACAATAACCTGAAGATTCATGTAAAAATCACTTGCTAGGTACAGTGTCACGTGCAGACTTGTGATGTGACAAAGTTCTTCTTGACAATGCCAGTTTTATGACATGAGTTCTCATTGTAAATATTTTAATAGGACCTAATGGGAATAATGAAGACCCAATAGTGGGAGCCACTACTGTTCTGATCGGCCACTGTGAAATCTCAGGCTATCACTAAATGTTTTTCTGGTCTAGTCTGCTCTTCTTCAAAAAGGGAATACCTGCTCTTCTCAGAATGACTGTATTTTAACTTCCCTACTAATTTTCTGTGTGCTCATGGATTGGCAATATCAGAATGCCATCAGCATGATGGTACATCCAAGCTAACAATCCCAAGAGACTTAACAGTAGATACAGTGTAGAGGTAATTTAGGATTCTTGCACCCCTGTCTGAGCCAAAATCTTTGAATAATTCTGCTTTGCCTCTCATAACAGTGTTTGTTCTCATTGATGCAAGCTAGAGCATTTTCCAACCACTTTCTATTAAAGAACTGCACGTTCAGGTCTCCTAAGCGAAAGCTCAATGCAGCTTGCAATTCTATTCCAGCATTGTCTTAGTCAACACATTTGAAGTATAATTATGAGCATTTGATTTGATGATTTCCAAACCAATCACAGGTACCCTGCCTGCAATACCTGGAAGAACCTTCAAGGCTGCTACTGAGACAGCTGGTTTTTAAAGCATTTCTTGAAGAACATTTTTCACTTGAGATGTTGTCTTGATTCTGCCCTCTCTTATTGGTGTAAACCAGGAGTAATTTCAATGAAGTCAGCAGAGACACAGTACTGTGGCAAGGTCAGAAACAGACCTTGCTTGGCAGTCATTCCTAGTTTAGTACCAAAATCTATTAGGTATATCATATTTAGAACTTGGCACAAAGTTGTAAATACAGGGTCAAAATATAGATATTTTGTGTCACTATCAGGCACATACGTTGCTCTTTATAAAATAAAATGTTGATCTAATTGACTTCAAAATACATTTCAGCAACAGCTGCCAAGTTCCCTTTGATGGAGAACGTGGAATAATTTTAATTTCTGATATTCTCTTAATATAAGCAGATAGAAGATTGATCAGAGAAAGCAGACGCAGCTTTTTAGACCTCTTTTTCTTCCACTGTAGTGTACCTGCTTTGACACCTTCAACATATCCTTGCAAAAAAAATTATCCAAAGAAGTAAATAAGAAAATTCATGTTTTATATATTAGTCCACTACCCATTTTCCCACTTCCCCAAAAATTTTGTTAGATGTCTGGTGTGAATAACTGACTATATAGAAAATCACCCCAATATGCAAAAGTACACATTCAGCTTCCGTTATTCTTATCGTGACCAGGAGATAAAATGGAGAGATGTCTACCCTTTGCTGGAAAAGCTCAGCATGATATTCAGAGTGCTTACTCCCAGTAGCACTCACTATAGCACAACACCCATATAGTAATGGCGTACCTAATTCATTAAAACATCATCCTATTCTCGTTTCAGTAATTTCCTCTTGCCAGGAGATTTTGTTGTCAGTGTGGAACAGAGTAGCATGGCCAGAGGCATTCACTGAGTGGTCTGTGGAAACTGGGCCACTGACAGGGCAAAGCTTCTATACTCTATGAGGCCAGGACAAAGCAAAGGACCTTCCCTTCACAACTGGTGAAGTCAGACTCTCCTATAAAGGAATTTTATCTTTGCCACTGTATTGGATCATTCAGTTGGCATTTGGTCACTAGGCATGTCCCACAGTGATCAGTATTGGGCCCAGTTCTGTTCAGTATCTTTACTGATGATTTGGATGAGGGAATCGAGCCTACCCTTAAATTGATGAGTGACACAAAGTTGTGGGAGTGTTTATCTGCTGGAAGGTAGGAAGGCTCTGTAGAGGGACCTGGACAGGCTGGATAGATGGGCTAAGACCAGCAGCATGAGGTTCAACAAGGTCAAGTGCCTGGTACAACACTTTGGCCACAACAATCNACTGATGATTTGGATGAGGGAATCGAGCCTACCCTTAAATTGATGAGTGACACAAAGTTGTGGGAGTGTTTATCTGCTGGAAGGTAGGAAGGCTCTGTAGAGGGACCTGGACAGGCTGGATAGATGGGCTAAGACCAGCAGCATGAGGTTCAACAAGGTCAAGTGCCTGGTACAACACTTTGGCCACAACAATCACATGCAGTGCTACAGGCTGGGGACAGAGTAGATGGAAAGATGTCCATTGGAAAAGGATCTGGGGGCTGTTGGTTGACAGCCAGCTAAACATGAGTCAGCAGTGTGCCCAGATGGCCAAGAAGACCAATGGTATGCTGGCATTCTAGTCTGTATTTAGAATAGTGTGGCTAACACAAAGAGGGACATGATCATCCCCCTGCACTCAACATTGATGAAGCCACATCTCGAGTTGTGTGTCCAGTTCTGGGTCCCCCACACTGCAAGAAGGAGATTGAGGTATGTCCAGAGAAGGTGCATGTTCAGAGAAGGACAACAAAGCAGTGAAGGGTGTGGAGTGCATGTCCTTTGAGGAGTGGCTGAGGGATCTGAGACTGTTTAGTCTGGAGACGAGGAGGCTCAGGGGAGAGAGCCCTTATCACTCTCTACAGCTACCTGAAAGGAGATTGTAGCCAAGTGGGGGNAGATGGAAAGATGTCCATTGGAAAAGGATCTGGGGGCTGTTGGTTGACAGCCAGCTAAACATGAGTCAGCAGTGTGCCCAGATGGCCAAGAAGACCAATGGTATGCTGGCATTCTAGTCTGTATTTAGAATAGTGTGGCTAACACAAAGAGGGACATGATCATCCCCCTGCACTCAACATTGATGAAGCCACATCTCGAGTTGTGTGTCCAGTTCTGGGTCCCCCACACTGCAAGAAGGAGATTGAGGTATGTCCAGAGAAGGTGCATGTTCAGAGAAGGACAACAAAGCAGTGAAGGGTGTGGAGTGCATGTCCTTTGAGGAGTGGCTGAGGGATCTGAGACTGTTTAGTCTGGAGACGAGGAGGCTCAGGGGAGAGAGCCCTTATCACTCTCTACAGCTACCTGAAAGGAGATTGTAGCCAAGTGGGGGTCAGTCTCTTCTCCTAGGCAACCAGCAACAGGATGAGAGGAGATAGCCTCAGACTGTGCCAAGGGAGGTTTAAGTTGGACATTAGGAGGAATTTCTTCACAGAAAGGGTGGTTAAGCCTCAAATGGTCTGTCCTGAGGGGTGGTGGAGACATCATCCCTGGAGGTGTTTAAGAAAAGACTGGTTGTGCTACTTAGTGTCATGGTTTAGTTGACATGCTGGTGTTTGCACATAGGTTGGACTTGAGGATCTAAGAGGTCTTCTCCAACCTATTTCTTTCTGTGATTTGTATGGCAAGGTTTTGGGAGCACAAGGGCTACACTGGTGGCTTGTGTGAGAAGCTATTGGAAGCTTCCCCCATGTCCAATCAGCCAGTGCCAGTGAGCTCCAAGATAAAACTTCAAGTGTCTGTCAGTATTGGTGACAGCACCTGTAGCATACCATATTTAAGACTGTAGTACAGTTGTTGCACACAAGCACACAAGCAAATTGTGGCCAGAGAAGAGAGTGATGGGATTACGTGAGAGAAAGAGCTCCACAGACATCAAGATCAGTGAAAAAGGAGGGGGAGTAGGTGCTTCAGGTGCCAGAAGACATGTCCCTGCAGGCCATGGTGGAGACCAAAGTGAGGCAGGCTGTCCCTCTGCAGCCCATGGACGTCCACAGGGAGAAGAGAGCCACCTGCAGCCCATGGAGGACCCCATGCTGGATCTGCTGAATGTCCAAAGGAGGCTTTGACCTCGTGGAATGCCCGTACTGAGGCAGAGTCCTCTCAGGACCTGTGGATCCTTGGAGAGAGGAGTCCATGCTGCAGCAGGTTTCCTGCCAGGACTTGTGAACTCACGAATGTTCCACATTGTAGTAGTCCTTTTCTGAAGGATGGCACCGCATGGAAGAGACCAATGCTGGAGCAATTCATGCAGCTGATGGGAAGGACCTATGTCGGAGATGTTCATAGTCTGTTTCCCGTGGGAGGGACTGCACACCAGCGCAGAGGAAGAGTGTGAAAGTCTTACCCCTGCAGAGAAAGGAGCAGCAGAGACAACATGTGATGAACTGACCATAATCCCCATTCCCTGTCCCTTTGTGCTGCCTGGGGAGACAAGGCAGATTATCAGGAATAAAGCTAAACCTGTGAAAGAAGGAGGGCTGAGTGGAAGGGTTGTGTTTTTTTTTTAAGATTTGGTTTTACTCTGCACTATTTTACACTTGAACTGATTGGTAATAAATTCAACTAATTTCTCCAAGGTAATTACCCACAGAGGTAATTGGTTAATGATCACTTCCTACCCTTCTCTTGACCCATAAGCCTTTTATCATATTTTCTCTTCTCTGTCCAGCTGAGGGGGAGAATGATAGAGTGGCCTTGGTGGGCACCTGGCATGCAGTCAAGGTCAAACCACCACAACCACTCAGCTGAAAAGCTGTTGCAACAGAGGTTAGACATGCACAAAGCCCTGAACTGCAGCAGTTTTACTAGGTGACCAAAGGCAAGCTACTCTTTGAGCAATGTGTTCAGGTATAAAATATGGAAAACTGAACTTCCTTCTTGCTCATGCTGGTGATGGGAATAGTTATGACAGGGACAATGAAGCACTCATGTTCTGTGGTAATAAAGATTGAAATAATACCATGGGAATACATCTTTACAATGTAAACAACATGCAAAGCAGGGAGAACTCCTCTTGCATGGCTTCACCTGCTGTTTTTCATTTTACAACAGATGCAATTTTTATTGCAGTGCTTTGACTTACACATCTGCAAATATCTTGCAGCAAACCTGGACTTCTAGTATTAAAAATGAACTACCAATCCTAGTAACCAGGAATAAGAAAAATGCAGTTTGGAGCTTTGTATGCAGATAAGCATTTGCTGAGAAATTCATATAAGCTCTTATATGCATACAATCTGAGATCACTATTGAGGCTATTGCCTTGCTAGTCCTGACGACATGCTGCTGAAAGAAACATAGCAGCTGTAGGGAGGAGGTTCATTCTCTTCCATCAGAAAGTATACCTAATTAAATGGAACTGTGTGTGCTTTCGTTTTACTTCAAACCTCCATTTAGCAGGCAGAAACAAAAAATGGGATCTTGTACCATGAGAGTCTTTTGTGCAACAAGATGAAAAAAAAAAAAAGCTTTCTATTTCAACCTAATCAACAATTCTGGTGTTCACAAGCACTATTCCCCAGGCAATCCAGTTGAAAATATGTAGTTCTTATTCATAAATGAGAGATTTTTATATTAATTATTGCAGATCCTTTAGTCAATCTGAGATCCCATTTTAAAAGACAACTTTACAGGCAGTATGACATCTTTTAGTACAAAATAAGTTCTTGCATTCTAGTGAGATCTCATATCCTTACATATAATGTTCGTTTCCTGCAGTGTCTTCAATTTACTTTTTCAGAGTGTTAGCAGAATTCCAACTGTGATTTCTTTGTCTGTTGCAAATGTTGAACAATTTACAGGAGAAATTTCAGGTCATGGGGCTTTTTAAACTTTAAACATATAAAGATTAAGGAATGAATGTGCAATCGTCATATAGAGAATCCAGCTTTTACAAGAATGAAATAGATGGTTCTGCTTCTCAAACCTCAGAGGAATTCATAACATCTACATTCACTGTTACTGCTCTTCTGTGTCTTCTTCAACTAAATAGGTTCCTTAGAAAGATGGTTTGGTAAACTAGAAACGACAGTGATAAAACTTTATTTTTCTTTCTGGCATGACATGGAAAATGTCTGGGCAACCTGCTTCTAATGAAAAATTCAACACTTTGTATTATGGTTTAATTTTTCTCTTTACTGTTTCCAAAGGCATAAACACTTGCCCTTTTCAGTTTAAAGCAGGAGGTGCTTCTAACCTCTGTTACAAACTCAAGGTATTAGAAAAGAATCCTTTCTGGATAGTGCCTTGATGGTGTGCTATGCACAAGTGTGGACCTGTGGGATCCTGAACAAAAGTCAAGAAATGCGTACTTGTAAGTTTCTGTACTCCTCTGCATATACATTTCATCACACTGAAAATTTCCCTTTGCCAAACTAGCTTTTATCTATGACAATGACAGAAAGAGGAACGTGCACAGAAGAGCAGAGGTTGGTTCTTGGCCTGCTAAATTTGCCAAGCCCAGTAAGGACCTCTGCCACAACAGAAAAAAAAAGCTTTATTTTGAATTTTCAGTTGCAGTTTCAAGTCTTGTCCATTACCATATTATTTTATAGATTGCAATGGGGCAATTCTAAATCTCACTTCACTGTATTCTTCCATAAGCAGTATCTTCTGGAATCTGGGACTTGTTTGCATAGGGCTTAGATCATTACACCTTAGCAGTTCCCTCCAAACCAAACGGTTGAAAATTTACAAACACACAACCAATTTCCTTCCTATACTCATATCCTCCAACAAGTAGGAGCCATTCTCACTGAACATACCTGCAGGCAAAGTGCTGAACAGTATCCAATACACATATGTAGTAAAATAAAACAATAAAAAAATTATTTGGGTTTGCTATCTTAGGTGTATAACAACTTTTAAGCATGTCCTGTAGTTATATAACAGTCTAGCTGTTGTACTCTGTTTTAATTTTGCATAAACATAGAACAATAGAAAAACCAATGCGTAGGTTTTGATGCAGACATTCCAATATCATGATGAGGTAAAAGTGCTAAAGGTTTTTTTCTAAATCATGAGTTACAAAATGTGTTAGAACAATTGCAATTCATGTATGTGCATTCCCTTTTTCATTAATCAAAATATATTCAAATGTTTTATAATCCAATGAAAAATATGTTCATTGTTTATTTAATATTGATTTAATTTCAGATTGCCTGAAATCTTAGTTAGAAAGAGGCATGAATTATGTTCCTAAATCCACGTTTGTTTCCTCTGCCCTTTAAGAATTTTACTTAAAGGGGTACAGTCTCTGAAACAACTTTATAATACCAAGCAGTCATATAAAGCTATTTTAAAAAGAAATGTTCTGTGGCATCCAATATCATAAATGGTCAGTCAATATAAAAAATACTAACTTATTGGATTATCTACAGTTTTAATATCCATATATAAAGAAAATTAAATGGAGAATCACTTTCCTTATAAATGAATGCTATAGGCTTTAAGAAATACAGATATCTAAAAGAAAAATGTACAACTTGTTAAATTCTGTAACAACTATGGATATTGTAAGGGAGCAGCAGTTACAGCAGGTTGTAACCCACTGACTTCTGTTTTAGTAAGACAAGATATTCCTGCAATAGTGAATATTACCATTTAATACTGCACGATCTCATAGACCATTTAATTTAAAAAGGCAGAGTAATAGGACATAAATATAAAAATATAAGTAAGTTTGGAGTTGATGACTGTTGTGAGTTTCTCTGATTAGGTTTTTTTATAAGAGGAAGACTGGCTTCTGTTGGAAGCCTATGGAAGTTTCCCTTCATCTTATAGAGCAGAACCAACAAGGGCCAGCTCCAAAGAAAACTTCCTGCTTTTGAACCAGTAAGTTACGCCCCTGCGTGAAAACATATTTAAGAAGTTGTTATGCAGTTAGCAAGGGGCAGCCGTGGATTAACAACATCACAATGCAGACATCAAGGTCAGTGCAGGAGGGAGAACTGGAGGGAGGGACCCCACGGATCAGGAAGAGGACTTAAAACTATTATTCCCTGACTACATGGTGATGACCATGGCGATTATGAGCTGTCCCCTCGAAGCCCATGGGATCCATCGGGGTGCAAAGACCCCTTGCCAGAGCAAGGGGATGCATGAAAGAAGCTGTTACCTCATGGGAGGCCCCCAAGAGGGAGGTCTTGCAAAGATTTGCAGCTGAGACCCACGGAGGGAGAAGCCCACGCTTAAGCAGGTACATCCAGCTTTTCATAAGAGAATGCAGCCCATGGAATGACCCACAAGAGAGCAGAGGATCTCTTTCGTGGGGGGACCCCACAGAACACAGGGGAAGGACTCAGACTTGTAATTCCTTTGTGACTGCGATGACGACTGTGGTGAAGCGAACTGACCCCTTTGCAGCCCACAGGAAAGCCCCCTGAGACAGAACTGCTGCTTAAGTTTTGGACTTACCTGGGCGAATGGCTGACCCCACAACAACTGACTGCAAACCTTCCATTTCCCTGTCCCCCACACCACTGGGGGAAGGAGGGGGCATGGCCAGACAGAGGGGGGGTGGTGGAAAGGTGTTTCTAACCTGTTTCTGTTTCTTTTTCTTAGTTTTTAGTTTGTTAGTAATAAATTTAAGTGTAATTCTAAGTTCTGCTTTGCCCATGGTATTAATCAAAGCTCCTCTTTCAGTTGTTATTGCTAGCTGTAAATTCCTAGCAGTTTTTTTTTTCTTCACTCTGGAGGGCAAAAGTGGGGCGGGGGGGAAGAAAGGCCTGGAAACAGCTTTGCTGAACACCAGGCATTTTATCCCGGGTCAAACAGCACAATGACACGCTAATGAACTGCCTGAAGTTCAAGTAGTAAATGTTAGGTTTCTCCTGCCATGTTTTTATGTTTGTGGTTATTGGAATTATAAAACGTGTTCAAGAACAAGAAGAAAATGAAGGAGAATAGGATCACCAAATAATTACAAAGCAGGCTCTCCTATCTAGAACAGACATAGTCACTGCAATGCTCACTCATCAGGGAACCAACTGCATCCAGGTGCCTTTTGGAAGAAAGACGTAGGAACATGTTTGCTCCTATTTGAGGAATGATACAAGGGGCTATTTTTGAACGATTAATTAAAGGGAATCAATCTTCATTGTATTGCCACTGACATGAAAAGCACCATAGCTGTGCAATAATCACATGCAATTATTCAACTACCCCTTTGGCAAGGACAATGTAATTAGTCCTGGTAGTGTCAAGAGATTTTCTTTTTACCCAACAAATTGGCAGTTTTAATCAAGTGTTGCTGAAAATTTATCATAACACAGGGAAAACAATAGTGAAGGTACAAGGCCCCAAGCTGTGTGAATCCTATCTATGACAGTACAAATTTACAATACTAATAACGTGATGAATGCTACCAATCCCCAAATAAGCTGATTATAATTGTGTATCAGTATCACACACTATAATTCTTGTTTGTTTGAAATTATGGGCACCACCCTTTTCATGCCTCATTACTTAGCCTGCTTCAAACCTTCATACCTGTTATTGTGGTCACCTGTTATCACAGCTATCACGGGTGAACATGAATACATCTCTCAGGGAGCAGCTGAGCGGTCAGGAAATGTCACATCAGTCTAAGACTTTCCATGTTCAGAAACAACAGAGAGCTAGAAACTCTTGGAGTGTGTGGTAAAATGAAACCAGTTGCATCAAGCTGTAGCTTATGTTCTGTAGCCAGACTCTAGGCAGACATTTAAAAGGACTGATGTCTTCAACACTCTTGAGCCCCTACACTATGCCACATTTTGTCAGACTGATTTGTTCCTGCTGTTTGATTGCTTGTAGGAACAATCAACTGCTAGTTGATAGTACCTGACTCAAGTATAGATATATTTAGTTGTATCTCAGATACTACTGCATGTGGTGAATGTGCATGCCGGTTTCTTTGTTAAATCTTAAATAGATATTGCATATTTATTTTTATAGTACATTCAGTATAAATATTTCACTGGCAGGTGCTATTATGTCAATAAGACAGACAATACAGGTAGTTATTGTCAGTAAACCTGTGACAAGATTGTTTTTATTGTTACAGTGGTTGTTTGAATACTAACTCTGTAATGGGATAAGTGAAAGAAGAGTATGTCCTATGCATAGTTTACAGCCTAGAAAAGAAGTCCTGTTCAGCAAGTCACAGTCTAGAAAGGTAGTACTTAGCCAACAGTTTTATGTCCATCTTGGAAATGAACACTTCTTTTAAGCTAGAAAATTAATCTATAGTCCCATTTCAACAAAGCAGATTTGGAGAACTGTTAACTCAGGTTATATAAATGTGTAATACTTAGACCCAGAATAAGGGGAAGAAAAGCACACTTTCCCCCACAGCTGTGGTCTGTTTTTTTCACCTCCTGTAGACTGAAAAGAGGAAGAGAAAAGGTCTTTCTACTTCTCTTTTCTTTTTCCTTTTAGCTTTTTTAACAGCTCTGAACGCAACTCTTATAAATGCTGCTGGCCTGTATTGCAACACAAAAAAATCTGTAAGATAATGACAGAAGCATTGTTTTTTCTGCCTTTGAGCACTGTGTTCAGCTTTATAAACTATCTATTTCTGCTAGATAGGTTTCCAGTGACTTCGTACCTCCTACTTTTGCTTGTCTTTTCCTAAAGGAAGGAAAAGTATGTTGTCTTTTTAATATCCGCTGTCTCTGAGATTACTTTTGAGATCAAAATGCAAAACTTTTCTTCAGGCTACATTTCCATTTTCAGTGTTTTCTAACCTCATGAGTGGAACTGCATTGCACACTGACAGAGACATACGTTACTTGTGGCAATGTGTTGGTTTGTTGAATTGTCTTGCATTTAGTTGAAGGAACATCTCTCTCCATCTCTCTACTCATCCCCCACAATATACTACCTCAGGAAAAAAAAAAAACAGAGGAGGAAAACGAAGGGAAGAAGAGAGAGAGTAGAGGAGGAAAAACCAGTACACATGCACAGGAGATTTTGTGTATAATCTGAATAACTTTTATCCCTGCAGAGGTCTCTTATCTTAATGGCTTTCCTAAAAAGTTGTCTTGTCAAATATATTTTAAAGCTTTTGCCTCATATGAATGAAAGCAATTTGGTAACAGCATAGCACAAGATAAAGAAGCTCCTTGGTTTGGCAGAAGCATGTAAACTTTGAACAAATATAATTTGACAGTTACTGACTGTCAAAAAATTTTAATTCTTCAGCATTACATTTCCTTGAGCACATGCCATTCTAGAGCTATGTAACTAATAAAGCCTGATGAGTGCACTCAGTGTTCTCTTCTGCATTCCTATAAGATATCAATACCACAACAACAGCAGTAAAAAAACCCCTAAAAATCAAATTCATTCTGCACAGGTCTACATAGAAAATGTACAGACAAAATCATCTTGCATTGCCTGATATGTATGCTTGCGTATTTTAGCATGTCTCTAGCATCAAGGTTTGTCATTCATTCTTTTAGTGTCTTCTAAGTGAGTATTTCAAGATGGGTAGTCACAAGAAGCACAAAGCAGAGATGAAAATTAAAGAACGCATTAAGCTGAAAGAGAAATGGGAGGAAGCAGAGTAGCAGAAGGGAAGATGTGATGAAGTGAAGAAGGATGAAAACAGGAAGGGAGAAAGGATGTAATTAACTGTTCTGAAAGAATTAGGAAGGAAAGAAGACCTGACTGGAGTCTGCAGTTGTATTCTGTCCTACTGAGGATAATGGCAGTAAATGAGCACCGAAAGAACTTGTGAAGAAAGAAACTGACAGTAGTGTCAGCCAAATGTATTAAAAAAGAAACATCAACCAGTAAAGAAGTTATCAGTGAAGAAGTAGAAAAGAAAGAAATTTATAAAGGACTCAGAAAAGTCAAAAAGATCTAAACCTCAAGGTATTATTTACCCTTGTTTGTGGTTGCTTTTGTGGTTTTTTTTTGTTCGTTTGGTTGGTTGGTTGGTTGGTTGTTTTTTTAGTTTTGTACTAATACATGAGTTGAAGGTCTGGTGGGGGCAGGGTGTGGAATCAACAGTCTGAGGGGGTATGGGTTCCCACAGAAATTTGGTGGATAGTAGGAAACTGAGAAAAGTGCTTGCTCTTTCATGGGAGAAAAATGGATAAAAATCAACATACAACAGAGAGATTTGTGAAATTAAACTCGGTTCTGGATTGTTTGGGTTGTATTTTTGTCACTTCTCTACTAATTTTATCTTAAAATTATTATTATTTCCATTATCATCATGATGATCATGACACATGAGAATCATGAGTAGAATCAATACGGTAGAAATTTTTGATTAAGTACACTTGATATAAGCACTCAAGAAAGAACATTTAGATATGGACTTCACCTTTATCAGACAAGCAACTGTACAGATGCTGAAAGTGCCTACCTGTGCACCCTATATTTAGGGTGGCCAATTGTGCACTGAGATATGGCAAAAGAAAATTGAAAGTAAAATCCTCTAGATAGACAATAAATCAGGCTTACATCTTCTTCTCTTCCTTGGCCTATAAGGACCCCAAATATTTTAAATTTCGAGATTCCCAAATACCAAGAAAACAGACAGCAGACACAAAACTTTACAGGAAAAGTTTTTCTTA
>WBMV01004466.1:32499-139997 GCA_013396655.1 Campylorhamphus procurvoides | reverse complement strand
TTTTTTTTTTTTTTTTTTTTACATGTCTTTTTTTCATGTTTCTCTCCTGTCAAAACCTCTCAATCCTCTACCTGGGAAATGCAAACCCAAGAGATTTCTGCTGCAACTTGCACCAATTTATAAGGATTTTAAAAACTGCGTCACAGAAATTAGGTTACTAAACATAGATATAGCAAGACATATGATACATGAACACTTCATAATGCCCCCTTCAATATTAGAGCTATTCAAGGAATGTATTGTCAGGAAACTATGAAAAATAGGCAAATGAATAAAAGTTAAACTTGGCACTCAGATGCTATCATGAAGTAAGAAATAAGATGGTGTAAAAATAAAGGCCCTGTTTCAAAATATGACATAATCACTTTAGAGAGCAGAGTCATGAGGTCCTGAATTAGATTTGAAAATGCTTGAGTCACTTTTAAAGATTTTGAGTCACTCTGGCTTTTGAGTCACTGAACTTTTCTGAAAAAGATCTTCTCAGGAGATCTAACAAATTGTTCATGATGACTAGTTTAGCCATCTCCAGATACGACTGAAGGAGTGGGTGCAACAAGAGAGATTAAAAGAGCATGAGTGTGTTTCTGAATAGAGGTCAGGAGAAACAGAGTACATGATTATATAGGAATAGAGTCTGGGATTACAACTGTTTATATTCTCTCTCTTCTTATCCCCCATGTGTATGTATGGTTTGAAATTCTTGCTGTTAATACAAAGGTTCTGCCATTAATACATTAAGCTTCACATCACTAAAAACCCAGGGCCTATCTTTGCATTCTCCTTTTCTCACATCCCACACAAGATCATTTTGCATTGAATGAAAAGGTTCAGTTAATCACAAATGAAATCATGTTTTAACCATTATTATATCATAGAATTGGTTTTATTGTTGGAATTCAATTGTGCTTTTTCCTGTTTTATTACGCTGGAGCCACACTTTGGGCCTCAAGTATACAGTGTGAAGAGACAAACACCAAAACTTGATGCTGTGCAGTTTTGTTAAGTGCATACAGTGAAATCCACTGGGGTCCTCTGAAGTTTTCATAGTCAGGCTAGAATTAAAAGGGAAACACTCAGTTGTGGCCCATTGCTGCTTACTTTCAAGGTAATGAAAGGATTTACAATAGCATGAGCTGGAGCAGGTTTAGATCCTTTTTAAAGATTAATCCTAGATGTTCTATGGCATGTGGTTTATCCATCATCTCAGTGCCAATTCTATAAGAAAGCATCCAGTAAGTCTGAATTTGTAAATGTCATTTTATCGTTCATGGCGGGGTTTATTATTATGTGTCAATATTACAAACAAATGCCTCTAGGAGAAGTAAAGTCTCATCTCCTCTCAGGATATTAATATTTACAAATATTTGCTTTAGTCCTTTGGACATGATAATATTCTTAAGCTGTCATCTTTTAGCATATAATAGATATAGGAAAAAAATTCATAGGATGAACTTCTCTTTCTTACATTGCTATGGATTAGAAGTAATGCCAGGAAGTCAAAGAATTTACATCAGAGTAAAACTGATCAACAACAGCAGAGCTGACCCCAGAGTTAAACTGCAAGACTCACAAGTGCAATCTGCAGCTAAGAATGTGTTTAATGTAACCTTCATAAGTCATCAGTAGAGATTCCTTTAGTTTTGATGTCTATTTATTCATATTACAAAATGCCTTTGTTTAAATATTTCACTGACCTAGTTTAACAAAAAGCACATCAATAACGTAAGCCCCAACAACTGAGTTGATACATTATTTTTATAAATAGTGGCATGGTTAATCAAATTGCACTGGATGACAGATTCAAGTACTTTCTTTCTTCAGCAGGAAAAGTGAGCTCATGTTGTATATTTTTTAAAAATGTATATTTAGCTCCTTTAGTTTACTATCCTCTTTCTTCTCTTTTTCTCTTTTGTGCAGCCCACAGAATGCTGCATTTGTTGTCTGCATTTTCCCATGGAGTTCAAAGAATAGTGGAGCTGAACAACAAAATAAGGAGATAATTTTTGAATGGTCTTCACCATTTTTGTTCTGAAAAAAATTAAGCAGGATTTGGCATGAAGGTTTGGGATTTCATCATCTGTCCTATTACCTTTTTATTTGTACTAATACTTAAGGTGGAACAGTGTAAATACCTACTCTTTAGACTTGTCATTACATAGGCCCAAAGTAAGGAACAAGGTGTGATCAGAAGAGCTTTGCTTCTAAACAAAGACAGATGACAAGTCTTAAAAGGAATAAATAAGTTTACTTCACAATTTCTTATCACTCTTAGATAGATATGCGAAGCAGTGCTTCAGAGATGAGACATTTTTCCTCAAGCTTATTCAGAAAGGGTATGGAGTTAGGAGCTGCAGCTGCAGCTCACTCCATGAGCACCAAGCACAGAACTAGTCAGAGATATGCCTGCCCTTTCCAAGCCCTCATAACTGTCTTGCAAACATGAAAACAGCAAAATTTGCAGTAGAAAATGAAACCAGGATAGAGTAGTATTCATCTTAATATCTTGCCTGGTTAGGCACCAGAAGATTCTAAAGAGTAAATTATTCTTGCTAGAGCTATGACTTTCGGAGTTAGTATCAGGTCAGCACTATAGCTAAATTGTTACTGTTCGTAACACACAGTACTTTTTTTTTTCCATAGTTTTTAAACACTATCTTGAGACAATATGTGTTTTAAGTGAGTTTCTAGGTTCACAAGTGTGAAAACTTCCAAATAATGTACTTTAGGCAAGTACAAGTAATTTTTATTCTTTACGTGAACTTGTAACTCAAAAAGAGTAGCTTTGAACTTCAGTTAAAAGTGAATTTTGAAATATTTTATTTTTCTTGGCAGCCTAAAATGGTTATTTGCTTACTTGGAAGACAATCATATTTGGGTTACTCAGAAGGGTTATTATATCATCTAAATTTGTAGCTGAAACTTGGTTCTAGACCTAAATGAAAACTACAATTTATGAACAGTGTCTCTTTTTCTCTTTACTGGTATTGTGTTTAATTTATTTCAAAAACCCCTTAATCAGTGTCTGTTAAAGTAATCAATACTGACTTTTAGTGGTGACTTTTCCCCGACAAACACACCCCTGTTTGAAAAGATTACATAAGGCCAAGAAGCAGTTCTTTCACACCCTTTAAAGCAGCAAGTCATAGATCTAAAGTTTGGACTCATATTTAGTCTGCAGTTATTACATTATGCATCATTACTCATTAATTAAAATTAATAGAGCTATTTGCTTTAATATGCTACAAATTAGCTTTAGAAATGGGATTATATTAAGGAGATAGCTCCTCACTCTATTCTTACTGTCTGAAGAAGGTAAGAGACTTTTACAGTATTTATCATTGCCTTAAATCAGTGTTAAAGAAGACGAGAAAAATGTGCTTTCTATCTATAACCTAGGTAACTACCACTGCCAGTTATAGTGAACATTTCCCAGAGCTGAACTTGATGATAACAGCAACATTTTTCTCTAGAGAAAAAAAAGAAATACCCAAGTTCATTTTGCAAATCATTAGTGGTTCAACCTTCATCTTCCTCTAGCTTCTAGACATATTAAGAGTACCAGCAAATTAATGAAATGAAATTTTAAGTGCCCTTCCTGTATGGATTTTCTTCTAAACCCAGCATTAGCATCAGTTTTCTTTTACCAACCCAACAAAATACAGTTTCTAGGGCGTTCATATAGATGGAAAATATTCCATGTATTCTGAAAATTAATCTCTTTTAATGAAAGTTAGCTGAGAACAATGGTCTTATCTGAGAAGAAGATTTGGTCCTTTTCTTCCATTCCCTCATAATTCAAGTAATCAAGACTTAATTGTCCAGTAAAATTGAAGAGAAAGTATGACTTCAGCAACACCCTGAAGTTATACTTATTTTAGGACTTTGTTCCTATGGAGAACTAAAAAGTAAAACTCAAGTGTTGATAAAGGATCCCCATATTAAAAATATAAGCACAAGCAGTAGGAAGATAACTCCAAAGTCTGTACGTATATTTTCAGAACACTGTCTGCCAAATCCCTTGGAAAAGCAAGCCTATTCTGTCAGGTCTCTGTATGGCACTCTGGCTGGAAACTAGCATTGTTACTGAACAGTGTCAAGAGGTCTCTCACTAGGCCATGGATTCCTGAATCCAGAACAGGTGCAGTCACACCCTCTCTACAAACAGAACTACTTTGTTTGAATAAGCACAGCAGAGAAGAATGAGATGTATTAATAGCTAAATAGTGTCTTTATTAACAGTGGAACAGCTGGCAGTTCTGTATGACAGCACTCATTCCAATCTACTTTATCCAATTGCAAAACTATAAGCACACCACATCAGGGAACCGAGGGGACCACACACAAGCAATCAGCCATTCAGCAGCACTATAATTGCTTCACAGTGGGAAGTTTGTTCTGCTCAGCTACTGTTATTCTTTTAGTTTGAATTGTAGATGCACTGCAAGTATCTGGAATCTAGTGTTGTTAATGCAGATAAGCTTGCTCAGAAAAACTCCTTTTGTTTTACAACCTAGCCTGCTGCAGAAACTGCTGCCTCGCCTCTGAGGACCACAAATGCCTCAAGCGCTGGGTGCCAGGTCTGAGGCAGAGTCAGGAGATCTTGGCTGTATCGCCTGCAAAGGGGACAAAGGGGAAGAAAATCCCAGTAAGCTCATAGTATGCTGTTAAACCCTACTTGAGAACCTTTACTGAAGCCTTCCTACTGAGCAAGAGAACCGACTGCGCGTTAAACTGTACCAGTAACCTTGATGCAGCAGGGAAGCTGTTCTAGAAGGAATTGGTTTCAAGTACAATGAGGCTATATGGGTAAATAATGAGTGTGTGTATGTGGTGGGTGTAACAAAGATACAGCAGGGGTAGGGATATTAGATTTACTAGGCCATAAAGAAAATGCAACTTGATACATTTCTATTCCTAAACAATTAAGAGCCAGTAGAATTCTAGGTTGTACTTGCCAGTACTACTGCTGGTTACTGTCTTATCTCCTAGGTGTTTGCAATAAACACACATGCTAATGCTCACATTGTTCAATGTAGCTTGATTTACAATTTCTTTCATCCATCTCCTTGTCCACTAGCCACCCCCTCTCAATACGTGAACACTTTTTTCCCTATTACCATAGTATAATGCTTATTTGGTGAGTTTTCAAAGTACCCTTCAGGGAGAAGATTAAAAACCTCTTGGCCGTAGCTAGGCTAGCAGCATCCATATAGATACAAAATAATAAAATATTTCTAATTTGTGAAATTTTCTGTTGTTTTCTATCATCTTTTGTGACTAATTCTTATTATTCAAAGTTTACTATGCAGTAGGTCTGTCTGAGATTCTATACAGAACAATACTTCAGCACATTGTTGTGAATTCTTTGTTACTGCTTGATATATGGCTCTAGTTAAAAAAAGCTCTAGGTTGCTGGTGTTTCAGGATAACTTTCAGGCTGCCTTTTGCTTAATCTCTGCTGACAGACCTTGTAGATAAATGAACAGTTCTTATAGACACAACAATATATTTTTTTGAACTGAAGACCACTGTTAAGACTAAAATTGGTCTCAGCAGAGCTTGAGACATTCTAAGCAGTGAGGAAAACGTCATACAGAGAAAACACCAACCTTATGAATGGATCAAAATTTCTATTGAAATTGAGTTGTGAATGAGAATGTGCATGCCAACAGTCAATAAATATCCAAAAACGCTAATATGAAGCGCAAAATAAGAGTAAGTAGGGTCATGTTTAAAAAAAAAAAATGGCCAGATATAAGCATAACATGAAGGTGCAAGCTATAATTGTGCATAAAAAAATCAATTGGAAGCAAAGTCACTAATAAAAAGCACCATTTTATTTGCCACTAGAGGAATTAACATTAACAACCAAGACCACAATTAACCACTAAATACTCATTTTGCATGTGTCTCTAGACCTTTTACCATCTGTTCCAGGAGAATCAGGTTTGTATTCTTCTAGTTTAAGGTGCTTCAGGACATCTTCCTTGAAGGTAAAGAAGACTTTACAACCAGTTTAAGAGGACCAAATGCATGGGTTCCATGTATTTAATCAGATGCATGTGACATAACCCATTTCATGCACTGCAATAGTGCCATCATGATTCTTTTGGTAAAAGAAAGCAAGCAGACAATATACTTTCAAGCCGTGATTCTGAAATAAAACGATGTTACAAAAGGTACTTACCATTATGATTTGCACCAACATTAAGGAGAACATTTGTAAAATTTCCTCTGTAAAACATGCAGAATATTTATTTGTTTAGGAGTATTAAATATTAAATGTTACAGAAATTAAATTGTTCTATTGGCTCCAGTAGAGATTTTAAGAGTCTTATCAGTTAAACCTGGACTGCCTTTGATAATTTTGGCTCAATAACCCATTTCCTTCCAATGTCTCTAAATGGACTATTAAGGAAATTACTATTTGGTTTAGAATGCTTTACAGGTAATTCTGTAAGTGTAAAAAATTAAGATAAACCTCTAATTTGAAAGTCAGCATTGTATAGGTTTTGGTCTTTTTGGTTCTTTTAAGTAACTGCTTCTGAGATTTTTACAAGGTAATTTCAATCATTGAATTCATACCTTAGTATTCGTATTATCTCTGCACTTTTAATGTTCTCAGCAGTTACATGAAAAATTATTTTTTGTAACTGTATTGCACTGAGCTTTAGCTCACATGAGTTTTTTCACCAATACCAAATCACCAGGGCAGGAAAAGCCTTAAAGTTATCACAGGGGGGGATAAAAAAAAATAATGGAAAAAACCTCAACTTGTCTTGTTTCTTAATTGATATACAGGAAAGACATTCTTGGTGTTGATAATCCCAGAAATATCCCTCTGGTATCTATATATAATGAAAAAATAATCTATATAGTGAACAAATATCTCCTGAACATCATGATACATAAACACTGAGTATCTGTAAGACTTCTTAAGGACATATAAAATATATACAGATCCACTATATTCATTTGTTTGATAAAACCCATGTATTTCATATATGGCAAAATCATGCTGAGCACTCTCTTCTTATTTTTTGTAATTACCTCTGCTCTTGGCTTTCACAAAGAAAAAGAAAATGCAGGGAGTACCTGCCTGGCCAAAAAGGAGTTACTGTAGTATATTAGTGTGGATGTACTTCTCATGAAGCATGCCTAGCATAAATGTATGCTTGTGAGCCACAGACTTCTTACAGCTTCTTTTTAGGTATCAAGATAGATAAAAGATATAGTATCTCCTCACCAGAGATTAAAAAAAAATAATGAAATGAAAACAAACAATTCTATTTTTTGACTGGACTAGGAAACCTTGCTGCCTACTAATTAATGTAATTAATTTACATAAAATCTAGGCTCAGAAGAGGAGTGTGCAGCATAAGCCATCATAAAAACCCCAACATAATTCTCAATTTATATCTCTGTTTTTGAAGAGCGAGTCAGTCACTTAAGCACATTTTGTGAGCTCTTGAATCTTCTCCTTCTTTCAGATTTCAGTGGAAAGGACTATCTGCTGTTTTAATCTCCAGATTTCCAAAACCTCCATCAAACTTTTCTGTCCCTTTTCTTTGGATTGTACAGGCTAAGAGGCAACTTCCAGGTGTACACATGTATTCAGGCAGCATAACTGAATTATCAATGCCTACTGGAGATCCTTGTGCTGCTGTCATTTTCAGTATTATATTTGGTATTATAGCCAGTTGTCTTGTGCTGGTTATTACCAAAACTCTTATATAAGGTTTTGCTGCAAAAGACTTATAAAGACTTCTCAAATGATTGCTACATCAGAGTCATGAGTAGTGAAATAACACCCATCAGTCACTGTGCCCAGAATATTTTTCCAGATTTCTTTCATTTTTTCCTGTCCGCTTTATCTGAGGTGGATTTTTAGAGGGAACTTTTAGAAAATAGTAGCCTCTGACAGCAGGAAAATAGGCTGGAGCTACTGTCAGGAATAAGGTGCATAGAACCCATGCTACAAGAAAATAGATAAGAAGTTGAAAAGATGAGTGGCTTATGTTTTGTACAGTTGTGGATTTTCTTAAAGTTATACTACAATTTTTACAATCTTCATCATGCTATTTCATGGAGTGGACTGGATTCAGAAACCCATGCTGTGATCTCAGGTCAGAACAAAAAGGCACTGAGAAAAGGAGATGTTATCTGGTGTATCAGTACAAATATTCTCATTCAGGTAATTTCTCATAGCAGGTAGGACAAATCACCCACTTAATAATCAACATATTGAAATTATTGATAGTAGGTAGTAGGACTGTTGTAATGATTTATTTTTATCCTTCTATTATTTTTTTTCCTGCCTGAACTTACACCAGAAGACTAAGTGATATCTCACTTATGTGTAGAAAAAACAGACCTACTCTGGATGCAGTCCCAAGGCCACTCTTTTACTGCTGCCATAAGAGAAAGAAGGAGAATTGTTTTCACTTCAGGGTTTCACAGATGTTATACCATAACCTAAGAGAAAAAAGCCAAATTTTTCATGAACTTGAAATAATATGGGCAAGTACTCTATGTGACTCCTAACCAGAATGACATATCAAGAAGAACAAGATGGAGTCCAAGTCTGAACAAGACACATGTCCATCCTGCCGAGGAGAGGTCAAGCAGAAATCTCCAAATATATGCTTCCTCAGAAACCCATGACAAAGGGAGGGTAAATGGCTGATTTTTTTTTTTTCAGTCTCTTTCAAACCATCTTCTCCTGCAGATAACACAGGAAATGTCTTCTGAAATATCTGCAGTTCTTTCTTCTATACAGTTGTCTTCAAACCTGTTACAACACAGCAACAGCACTGTGCTGATTAATATTGTCTTGGCCTGAAGGAAGATCAAGTACCCACTTTGTTGGGTTTTTTTCTTTGTTGTTTGTTGGTGGTTTTTTGTGTGTTTAGTTTTCTTTTTTTTTTCTAGATTTCTCTAGCTACTTTCAGTATTACTGATTGTGTGGTTTTATACCGATGACATTAGACCAACATGAACTTGGCCCACTTCTTTGAGCATAACAACATCCAGACTTAGCATCACTTCTGGAGCAGTTACATGTCCTGAAACTTTTCCTATCAGCAATTTGAATTGTGATAAATTGGTTTTCTCTTCTTTGATTTAGAGGGTTTGCAGGGCCATAGGTTCATTCTTGCTGCAAGAAAGTTTCAGTCATCCCTGTGGAGACCCTTAACTGAGAGAGGAAGCTTCTGGTGAAGTGCACTAATCAAAAGGTTCATTTATTGCACTGAATATGGCTTTCAGTGAGTGTAAGGGAGTGTAATGTTCTGTGTAACATCTCTCCCTGAAGCCTGAGAATGTGTTCATGGAAGGATAAAGCCAAATCTATACTACAAATATGTTACAGTTTGGGAAGAAACAAATTAAAACCTGTTGCTCAAAACTTTCTTTGTATGGAAGAGGACTGATACAAGCAGACATACGAACTATGTTGCAGCTATTTTGCAAGCTGAAAAAGACTCTTCCATTTAGAAGATGTAGGGTTGATTTTTTTTTTTAAAGTGAGAAAATGCATTTCATAAAGGCAAATAATACTGATAAAAAATCAATGGCTGCCCCAAACACCAGCTCCTGAAAAAAGAGAGGTTTTTATGTGAATTTTAATATGCTGTCTAGCTCTTACCCAGATGTAGGCATACAGTATTAGAACTGCATTTAGTTTAATACAGTATTTGGCATACAAATGTAGAAGACTGAGACTCTTTCAATATAAATATAGTTGACATGTGCAGGAAAAACAACTATGAAAAGGATAGTCTTTCCAAACAAGGCCAGAAATACTGGGCTAACTCTGTGTTTTTAGGCATATGACCTTTGTCTCATTACGTGTACCTTTAACTGTGATAAACATCCATTTAAATGAATATCATTTCCTCACAATTACAGAAGGGTCATACATAATATACTAAGTTCCCCTGGCAGCATATGTGTTAGTCATGCATATTTCATGAGCAGTTTTATTCCCCCAGTCAGCTTCAAGCGATGCTCAAGCTTTGGCTTTGGAGTGTAGGAAATTAAGGTCTTTCCCATAAAAAGATTCCAAGGCAATGATTGTAACTCTGCACTTTATCAAGAGGAACAGCAGAATGACCTCCTTGTAGAATCTGATGGGTATTGGTATAAACATTTTTTGTGATACACATTAATTCCTCTTATTTGTCAGTTGCTATGGAAAAAAACATAATTTCCAAAACTGTTTGAATGTAAAAATTGTGAATGTTACTCAGCACTGAAGGGCAGTTAGGGAGGTTGTAGTTGCACTAGAAACTGTGGAACAAAAGAAAAGGATGAGGAGGACTTAAATAAGTCAAATATGATACATACTAAACCTTTATAGGCCAGGCTGCAAAAAAATTTATTGTGATCCAACATATGATCTGGGTAGGTAAACCAACATCTGTACACTATGATGGCTTTTCCTGGTGCAAAATAGGACAGATATAAAGGGCTGGAGTGATAAAATGAATAACAAAAGTCTCTAGTATGAAACACAAAGCTCTAGAAATTTTCAATACCACCAACAGCAATCTCCCTTTTTCTTTCCAAGAAAATCAATTTTATCAAGGCAGCTTCTATCTAGCTGATATTTTTCACTATGGTAAAGACACTGTTTGGAGCTTCATAAGTCACAGATGTCAGCTTAGACAGTGAACACATTCTGCTGTTGTAGCAGGGCGATTTGGTCTCAAGTCAAAAGGAAAGGTTATTCTCTGCTAATCTTTAAAACAGTGCACAGCCGCACAAAATCAAATCCAGCAAAAGCCCCCTTCCCAAGTGTGGCTAATGCTTAGAGACTGTGATGCCATGCTTGATGCCCTGTGTTTTTGGGAAATATTTTTTGTTTGAGCAATTGCAGCGAAGAAAGCTGTTCTCCTTGATATGCTAAATTAATATTTATGTTGTTAAAATATCAGAGACACCACAGAAAAATATTCATATAAAAAGGTTATAATTATCTTTAAAAATGTGGCAGGAATTGAAATGTAAATCCTAGTGAGCTGGGAGAGAGACTTGTTTGCATTGTGCCTGGGGCACCCTGCCTGCCTGCCGCAGCTGCCATTGATCATTTCAAATCAAAGGAAGCTGGAGATGTCTCTGGTGGCTCGACTGGAAAAAAAGCAAGCAGAGAAAGATACTCTGTTCTGCAGGACTTTTATCAAAAAATGAGCTGGAATGTGCTTCAAATCTTGCTCACATTGAATATGGAGCCATTCAAAGCTTTGACACAATAAATAAAGTTTTCAAAACACATAGAATCTAAAAGATATTTTAAGGTCCCTCTGAACTAAGAATTTTTCCCTTTCTCATTGGTATTAGAAAACAACAGCATGAAACTAATGTGCATGGGTTGATTAAATCCGAAGACTATGCAAACAATCAGAATCCACCATTTTATAGTGGAAATTCTTGTTTTAAATTCCTGTGGATAAAAAGAAAATATTTTCAGGGAAAAGGATGCACAACAAGGGGACTGTAGAAATGCAAATTTATATCATTACTTCCAACCGCAATGTTTCTATACTGTACTGGGCAACAATAAGCAATATGCCTTCAGCTGTCTACACTTCAATAATAGGAGATAAAATGCATCTTCACTAAACCCTGAATATTACTATGTAGACATTTCTTAAGGTCCATTAAATTCTATTTGACATACATTAAAAAGATTTAATCACAGATGCCAGTCAGCTAACCAACCCATTAATCTAGCTGTTTTTCCTATGAAAATTGTATTTAAAAAGGTCTTTTTTCCCTCCTCAATTTAATTTAGTCATCCATTTAAATTTCATGTATTTATCATGTAAATGTGCCTTATTTGCAAAAGAAAAGCTCAGGACTCAGTGAAATAAATAGTTATTTCATTAAAATGGATACAAAAAACCCTGTGATTAGGGTAATTAATTTGCACACTAAAAGCTATCTTTCTAGTTCAGATCATTAATATTGATGGTGTTCGATTTTGTTCTCAGTAATGTTCCTTGAAATACACTCAGAACTGGCAAGCAAGGATGAAGAAGCAACTGCTTAAACTAGGAATGAGGATTCAATAAGCACTTGGCTACTTTCCCTCTTCCACCATTCAAAATTAATAACATACAATCATGATGCCTGTGTCCCAAAGTGAACTGGATTATTTGGATTGTATGGGATTACGTGGTTTGTTACAACTGAATCTTATTTATATATGCAGTTCTCTCACTTCATTTTTTAAAATTGTGAAATAACATTAGCAGAGATTATGTCTAGGTATTCACGCTGCTATACACATCACTGCTAGATAACAAGGGAGAGTTTGCTAATACATTCTTTTGTCATTAGCTTTTGATCTGCATAATATGCAAATTGTGTTGAATAGTTTCTCAGTTTGAGTCCTTTCTACCACAAGATTCAGTCAAGACTCATATTTTGCTTTCCCACTGTACAGCAGATGTATTCCACAGATGACCTTGCAGGAGAGGTGGCACATCACTGTGGTGCACTATCAATTACAGCTGTAGGTGGAGTGCTATGAAAAACAAGTTCTGGAAAAATTGCAGACACATTGTACTGTCTGTGTCTACATACTCAGATGTACTTTGTGGTGGCGAAGTCAGATTTGTACTGTAGTATGAATGGTTTATTTGTGCAGATAAATTTTATGGATACATGCTACAAGGCAAGGCAATATCTATGTGAAATATTTACTCACAACTTAACTGCACAGTCCACTCTGCCCTTTTTCCTTCTCTGGCACGTATTCAAGACTTCCAAGAATCATCAGAAAGTTTCCATTTTTTGAAAAAAAGTTAACAAAACAATTTTTTCCCTCTTGTTTGCCCAATGTGGGATTTTTTGGTAGCCTCTTATCCATCTCCAAGGTCACATTTGGATAACTTTTTTCCTAGGTCAAAGACAGTTTTATGTCATAGAAGCTTACAGATAAACACTTTTTACTCATGAAGGATTAAAAAAAAACACCTTATCTTATTAGGGACAGTATTTGGTTCACATCTGGTAAACAGTCTATAGAAAAGAGACTCTGTAGTTATTACATGTATTTTACAGAAGTTCTGTATAAATACATACATCTACATAGTTTTTTACAGAAAAGATCACAGAGGATTTAAAGTAATTTCAAATTTATTTGACAGTTGCTAATTCATAATTATATCAGTCAACAATTTCCTCATTCTCAGTTTTTTCTCATCACCATACTTACACTCGTGACTTTTCAGACAATTACATACCAAATCCCATGAGGTGGTTTTCATGCCGTAAATGGGTAATTTTTCCACAACTTACATGCCATATGTATAAATAATATGATAAAATATAAAAGGATTTAGTACCATTATTTACAGTTTGTAAATTTATTAATGTCTTCACTACTAATGGGCAAGAATTAATTCTTAGCTAATACAATAATGTCCTTCATTTCTTTCTGTGTATTTGAACACAGCATCCAACACCAATGGGTGATTTGCCAGCCTGAATGTGGCACTGCAAGTGACCGGGGCAGTACCATATGAAAATCCAGCCCCATCAGAAAACAGCATGAAGAATTATTAGCTACCTTTAAAAAAATCCATATGTCTGCTACATGCAGGTATTTGTAAATATGTTAATGTAAATATATATGTAATTTTTATTTATAAATCTGTATATTTTATTTATAGCTATGTATTTTATAGTTATGTGTATATATATGTCTATATATTTTACATGTATATAAAAGAGATCATATTTTTCCTCTCACTTGCACTGTGTTGAACTGAGAATGTATGTCTACTCTTCTACCTGTATGAATGACTGCATGTATAAATATATGTGTTTCAAGAAAACACTATGGCCCTTTATATTTTACAAAATTTTATTTGTATTAAAAGTTTGACATTTGCTCAACTGCTCATCCTACTCATCTGATGTTTTTTAAATATGAATTCCCCATGTCTATCATTAAAAAAATAAATTCCTAACTGTGAATAATGCAGCAAATACTTTCTGATTCTTCTGCTGTGGAACTTGTTGAACACCAATAAGTCACTTCAAAAAATACAAACGCCTGAGTAAAGTACTGTGAAATTCTCTATTATCTTTCTGTATTATATATTGACAAAAGTGTGCATTAACCTTTAACCATCCATGATTTAGAGAGTGCAGGTCACAAGACAGCCTCATTTCTGTTCACTCTGGACAGTGTCCAGTACACTCTAGGTATTTGAACAACCATAATATTTTCAGTGAATTTTGTTTTTAAAACCTGATTTCTCTCTTATATACTTTGATGTCAGTCATAACTCAGGAGGCCACGTTCCTTGTGCAATAATTGAGGTGGTTTGTGCACCTTTATAGTGAGGATACACTGTCAGCTTTGCAGAAATACAAACCCAGTAAGGATCATTTTAGGTTTAGTGAACCTTAGATGGGCACATATGCATAGGACATGACAGAAGAGAATCCAGGGACAGAGAACCTTAGATATGACAGATGAACCCGAATCTATGCCCATGTGGAAAAACAGCTGTAGAAAAATCTTTAATAAACCCCAATTTTGAAGATTTAATAAGTTTGGTTAAAAGTCTCCAAATGGAATTTATTCTTGATATCTTTTAAATGTTTGTTTATGTAATAAGATTGGTATGTATTATCTTGGAGAAGATATTTTCAGGAATCTCTAGAAATCTCCATCAAAAAGTGCAGCTGCAATCATAACATATAGGTTCCCTTTTGCCAACTCTTTCCTTTCTTAGTTGGTTCATTGTCTGAAATGTGTGACAAAATTTCTGGTCAGGTTCCATTCTCCCTTTTATTCAACTATTACTCTAACGTTTTTCTACTTTGGTGGCACTACTACTTTGAAATCCTGCTCTGTCTGAAACAGTTGTGAGGATTTAAAAAAAACATTTAAAATATTGCATCAGATAAATTTATCAAAAATATGGGTTTTTTTAAAAATGTTTTCCATTCAATTCAACTATGAAACTCTGAAATTTCTGCATATTTCAGGCAAGGAGTAACAAGAGAACTCACTAAAAATGCTTTTGTTTTTTTAAACAGCATATACACATCCTAGTTACATAACATATCCTGTTAAATAAACCTTTCCCAATTATGTTTATGAAAATTTATTTTAAAGTTACAACAAAATACCTACCGCTGGATTTAATTGCAGCTTTAACAGCTAATTCCTTCTGTAAAAGAACTAAGTGAAACACTGAAGTATTTTAAACCGATCCCAAGAATACTCTACAGTATTTTTTTTCCAGCTTGTTTCATGAATTGATTCAAGTGGTATCCTCTGATGTATAAGACCAAACTTAGCTAGACAGCACCAGCAGCAGTCAGGTTATAGCAATATGCTAATTAAAGACAGGAACTCACCACAAATCTACTCGTTACTATTCATGACAAGTGTACAGCAAATCACTTAGCTGTTTGTTTTTAAAATAAAAGCTTTTGTCTATCTTGTTTGGAAAGATACTCTTGGGCTAAAAAGACTTTTATTAAAGCATGACGTTGAAAACACATTGCCCCAAGGTTTGATTGAGCAAAAGGTGGAAACATTTATAGTTTAATGTTAGACCTTATTTTTTTCCCTAGCTATTCATCTTTTATAAAATGTTTCCTTTAATTCACTCCACATCAGCAGTTAGGGGAGCAGTGCAAGGAATCTTCTGGCATATATTTTGTTCCAAGTTAAATGATAGGAAAAGCATCCTTGCTAATTAAAATAAAGAGATCTCTGATGCCTGGCAGTTAAACACTATTCATCTTTATTAAGGTATGAAGAGAATAGCTTTGCAAATACTCAAGAAAAAAACCATTAGTCTCCTGGGTTGCACTGTAAATAACTGATTCAGTGAAAACAATGTAGTGTGAAGAATGAGTGAGCTTTATTCCTAGAAATGCACAACACAGAGCGTTTCATATTATTTAAAAATTAAAGAGAGTGATTTTCAGCAACATACTATTTTATAAGGGTAGTTAACTGAAGTGAGGGAAGATTAGGAAAAATCACGCCATACCAAAATGCTCCACTAATAAACATTTAGTAATAATAAAAAAAAATAAGAATGAAAGGTGGCAAGAATACTGCTTCTTTTCAAATTCTCTTAGAATTTATTTTCAAATAGAACAACCAACATACTTTTATGCTCCTAGGACATGAACAAAATCAAGCACCTAACTAGGCTAAAGATAAGATTCCCACCATTTCCTGAATTTGACTAAATTCTTGGCACTGTCCTAAGTTTTGCTTCAGCCTTTGGTGGGACCAGATTTAGGATAATCCTGAAAATGTCTGAAACTCTCCATTCCACTTTGTGTAAATATGGTGTTTACTGGCAAATAGTCAGAGAGGGCAGAGGCTCATGGTTGTTTGTGAGAGGATCCTATCAGTTAGGTATCCTCTCCTTAATGGAAGTAACAGATTTTTCTTTTGCCTGCGTGTAGCCTGGCAAGGACTTATAGGAAAGTACATAACTAAAAGAGCTTTCATCTCTCCATTTGTTCTTCACTCTCCTCCATAGAGGCTGTAGAGGATTTACATTTAGTTGGAACTCCAATCATACCAGTGACAGTCAAAACTAATGTCTTTCTTCATAAACAAGGCAAATTTTGGGGTGCCACAGAGCCAAGACACCTTCAAGAGGACATCCGGTGTTGTCAAGTTGACCATGAGTCTTGCTTTTGTCTTATATCCAATACTGATCAGGCTCAGAACACTCATTTCTCTTTAAGATTGCACCTGTTCATGCATGTATGTACCCTATATCTACATCAGCTTTTAAATCTGTATTTATGAAATACAAGATGTAACACTGACTTCACTTAAGGAGACATAAATTAGAAGCCAAAGAAATGCAGAACAGCATAGATAAGATGTGGAAATAGCTGGGCAATGGACATTCTTTAGGCTATGGGAAATGCTCTTAGTGAGTAAGTCACAAAAGTATTGGGTGGACTAGTCTGCAGTGGCTGAGAAAAGCATTAAAAATAGTCATCAGCTTCAATATGAATCATTTAACAACGAATAGGGAAAATTATTACAAAATACTTAACTGCTTCTTTTCTCTCCTTACTTCAAAGTGTGTAACTGGTGGAAGCAGAAAGCAAGGTAAAAAAGACATATTATTAATTCTGTTAGCTGTGAGTTTAACAGCACCTGGCACTGTAGGTTGTGAGGGGAAAGGGCAGTAGTTGTATCATCAACAACACAGGACAATGAGCCCTGGTACCAATGGCCATATATTATTGTGAGTGTCTCCTTTCTGTTTATTTTAGCATCATTACAGGAGGTGAATAAAAGTTCTCTAAACAAAGGACAAACCAGCACAAAGAGTGGGGTTGATGAGTGGGTGAGTGGGTGGAGCAAGCTCCAAATTGCAGTTTACAGTGAGAAAGAGAAAGACAGCAGAGACAAAGCAGTGTTTCATACAATTTACTGCAACATTTCTCTCAAAAGGGCTTTGGATATAGGCAAGGTTAAAAGATGGGAGACGGGGAATTCTACCATAATGTTTAGTGGCTTCCACAGAAACTTTAAATAATAAAAATCCTCAAGGAAATGTCCTCCCATGATATTAATTTGGTCTATTCAGAGCCTGTGTTACAAAAAATGAAAAGAAGTTTGGAAATCATCTGCAGCATTTCGATATCTATTCATATCCATTTCGATATGAATAGAAACAAACAAGCTGGTTGGATGTCTGTTGTTTACATGTCACTGTAAATAAACCAATATTCTATAACCACCCATATCTCTGAACCTACATAAAGGTTCTGCTCTTCACAATAATGAATGAATGCATTATTGTAACCTCTCCACCTTGTAAAATACATATTTGTGTTGTGAGGGTAAAAAGAAATTTCATACCTGCTTGAAGTTGAAAGGAAACTTAGGTAGACTTTGTTCAGTACACTGATGTTATCACATGATTTGATAAAGGTTTCAAAAATGTCTAACTGAACCAAAGTGGTACAACTTAATTTAAAGAAAAGTTTCCTGCTATTATTTTCATCCCCACTCAGAAACCTGCCCCTTGGATCTCAATACACAAACAACCAAAATAAAAGCTAGTAATTTGTGCATAGTTCTGCAGGCCTTTTATGAAGAGTGAAGAAAAAAAGGGGTATTTGATTGATTCTCAACAAATGGAAAAACAGACAAGTGACTTTTAGATCAGAGTGAATGATAAATAAAGAATTCATGTAAAACTGGCTGTGGACACATGAACAACACTTTGATAGTCTTACAGACTGAGCAAGCATGTACTAATAAAACAGCATTTTCCAGCAAATACAAGCTGTGAAATGACGCTGGCAGAAATACATTTTACTTTTGTCCCTTAACTGATCTAGCACAAAGACACTATGTTAATTTTCCTTTACATGGAAAACCTTTGCCCTAAACCATGCATGGAATGAAGCCTATTTGTAATATATAACTTTTTTTTCCTCCAGCTTGGTTTTATACTGGTTTTGATGAATGCACATTCAGTGGAAGGGTACACAAGCTGTATCTGCATATGAAGAAGTGCAAGAGACAAAACCCTCAAAGAGCTCTGATGGAAATTTTTCAATATCTAAGTCCCTGTTACTGTTTAGCAGTTATCTATGTAACTATAGCTCTGCAGTTATCTATATGAGACATAATTTTTTTAAAAAGTATATTTTCAGTAATCTATGAATTATTAGAAAATGTTGCAAGGCTAGCAATTATGAAAACCTGCCAAAGTAGAATACTGAGATACAAAGAAAATATTTTAAATTGGCCTACTTCTTTGAAAGCTGAAGATAGTTCTGTTAGATGAGGAAAAATTGAGGTTTTGTAACAGAAAATGTTCCTTTATGGAAATTTTTATTTCTGTAATTATTTTGTATTCTTATCCTATTCCAAGTTGATTTACTAGCTTAATAAGGATCATTGACTACATTTGCCCAGCCCCTCAAATTCTACATAAAAAAGTATTATACCAACTGCAAAGAAAAACCAAAACTCTAAGTTAGGAAACAGTCAATATAAAGGCTACAAGTCTTATTATCACTCTCAACAGGACTCTCTGCACCAGCATTTTCCTTAAAGATCTCACATGTTCCAGGTAACAGTACATCTGAATTGTAAAAGCTGAGCAAGGCTATAGAAATGGGATTAATTTTGTGTTGTCATGCTTAGTCAGAACACATTAGGGTTCTACTACAGGGCTCTACTCCCTGGCACCCATGGGAGTAGAGGAGTTAATCTAGAGAGCAACAAGGCAGAGGCTACATCGTTGTGAAGTCACTTCCCAAACTGATTTAAGAATCACTTCCAGATAAAGGATAGTCTACATTGCAGTGTCATATATGATGGTAAGAAAACCAGAAGGAATGGCACAAGAAGAGGAAATGGAAAAGTCTCCTGGTTTTCAATCCTTCCACAGACCCTCTTGATGTGATGTGGAAATAGGTGTTCTTTGGACTCTCTGGACTTCCAAAACATGCCCACGAGCAATGCATAACATCTTTCCAGTAATAATATTCTGCTTTAAAAAATCATAATTTTGCACAGAAATATTGTGACATGATACCTATCTAATTTCAAAGTAATTGGGCAGAAGGATATCTTGCATTTCAGCCTATATACAGACAAACTGAAACAACATCTTATATTTGAGAAGAAAAAAGAGCAGACAGATGGCAACATTCCAGATTTAAAACATGAAAGAAAATTTATGTTTCAGAAATTGTCACCCACTTATTAAAAGGATGTAAACAGGGTTTATAAATAAACTTTCAAAATCTCCTAGGCTTCTGTATCTGTAAGTAAGGGAAAGATCCTTACATTAGTTACACAGATTTACAATTTGTACTGAGGACATGTACAGATTTATTTGGTTTAAGAAGAATAAGATAAAGGGGACAGCATCCACTAATTTGTAGAGGATGACGTTCTCTACAAATTTTATCTTCTGTCCATGAGCTTGAGTCATGTCCTTGACTAGTGGACTCTTCTTCAGAGCTCTCAACAGAAGCTTAGCTGGATAGGTTTGATTGTCAAGGTCTGGAAAAGTATGAAATAAATATGAACTGACAGAGGTGACAGCTTGTAGCATCTGGGGAACTGGATATGCCGAAACAGTTAAATAACAATGATACACAAACCTGTCACAGGAAACTAATGAGAAAATAATTGGGATTAAGTTGCACAATAAACAATAATCAGAAAACTGACAAGGTGAAAAGTAGGAGAGTCTGTACAGACTATTTTGGACATTTTCATTCAATTTGCTGGCTGTAAGAGGGCACCAGTTCCAGAGTAATTAAGGAATGTCTACACAACAGCATATTGCGTGGTGCAGCTTACATCTCCTTTGGCCACATATGGTTAAAAAACCCAAGTGTTTTTTAAGAGTGTGTCACCTTAAAGGATAACTTCAGTAAGACCAGTATGCTTACAGCGAGTCTTCCAGTATGCAAATGGGTTGGTAGTCCAGTTTGTACACCTCAGAGGCACTTCCTGTGCAGCAGCAGCAGCTCAGCGCAGGGGAATGCAGGCACAGTCATATTTGAACAGCTATGGTTTCATGACCTAAGTACACCCTTCATTTCCCCCTTCATTCTGTATTTGCCCTTTCATTCTCTTCCTTTATGACCATACCCGGTTGTTTCTACTGGACTGTGTTAATAAAAATGAGTGGACGATTGTAGGATTCACAGTAACTTGCAGATATATGATATAAACTACTGCTGAAAGCAATAAAAGAGAAGTGCAAGGAACTGTAGAAGGCAAAAATGCTGAAATGTTCTAGATGGACTAGCATTTCTGAAACTTCATGTGATGGAGTTGGATTTCCGAAATATCAGGTGAAATCACGTAGTTTGATGGCAGCAAGCGAAATAGTCTTGAAATTACAAGCGTACATGCAATGAGTGTAAATTTTTTGCTTTAATTAAATAACTCTCAAAAGACAAGGAAGTATCTGTCCTAGGGAAATACTTTTCTGAAAACTTACAACCTGTTTATGAATGGCAAAAAAATCCATTGCTAAAAAATTCAGAATATCTAAAGTCATGGGGTTAGAAAGAGCACAGGAGGAGTACATAAAACCATACAATCAATCATATTGCATCATGGATTTGGACTAAACTGTAGACTCTTTAAGGAACTAAAACTTTAACCAACTACCTAAAATTATTTTTTTTACAAACAGAAATTAAAATTATTGCTTCTATAAGCTTCAGTGCTGTGTGCCCCTCTTTTTCCTTCTGAGCAGTTGTTATATCCACTGACTGAGTTGAAACTCCTTACAAGTTCTTCACCTTGCTATTCTGTGAGCTATTTTGTGAAGTCAGAACAATATCTATACATTTATGATGTTTGAGAAAGATTTAATGTCTTTGAAGAATAGCTACTTAGATTTCTTACTCAAGTCAGTTTTCCCTCATTTTTACAAATTGCAGAAACCCCCAAAACACAATTCTGGAAACTACATCAGGACGTCTGGAGGTATGTGTGTGTATGTGGGGAGCGGGGCTGTGTTTGTGTGCACATGCTCTTGCATTTTTGTGTTTGTGAAAAAGATAATTGGTCAAATACGGATAACCCAGTCAAAAAGTTGATTCATTCCAAAATTATTTGCAATTTCATATGTATATCCATGCAGGTATCTTAGGCAGATCTGTAAATATAGATAAATATGAGATGATCTGGCAATATTATTTTCATAAATAAGATTTATTTTCACAGAAAAGGAGTGTTGGGAATGTACACACAGAGTGTGTTGGTAGTGTGTTTTCACTCTGTAGCTGTGTGGTTTCTCTGTTTGAACTGTATTTCTCACTATGTCCTTGGTTACTCCCTCTAATACATAGCAAGCTTTTTATGACTTGATGGGAACTAAAAAGCATTCTTGCATTTGACCTTCATAGTACAACTAAATTAATATAGTTAACATTAATAAGACAATTATTTTTTACAAGATAGCAAGCTCATGAGTTTGTTTGACTCACATCTCTTTTTTAGCTAACAAATGACTATCATTTTCACCACAGATTGGTTTACATCCTTGGTCTGTTATGAAGGAATTAGTATTTGAGATTTTCATCTAAATGCTAAGGTCAGAAGATATGCTGTAAAATTAGTCCTATTGGGAGAGGTCCAGTGTCAATATTTTTGTAGAGATGCCTCTAGTAGAGTAATTTTAATAAAATGCGGTGAAGAAGTAGGCATTCTGGAAGTCCTGAAGGACTACATCAAACTGCAGCCAGAGGTGCTGTGAAGTAGGCATGTGGCATTATGGCCAGAATGCTTAGATGTGCACGGCCCTCCTTCAGCTTTCACACAGCGCTAGAGACTGGTGTGCTTGGGGCTGCTTTATACACAGTTTCTTGGTCCTCTGAGTTACACCTTCTGAAAGAGAGCAGGGAGGCAGCACATCAGCCTGAAGGTTTCATGTGTATTGCTGGTTCACTATGGGGCTGCTGTTTTCTGCTCTTCCCTTGCTAATGTGACCTTACTCCATTCACTTCTCTACATAATGCTGCTGTTAAAATCTAACAATGCTGGCTTTCTGGGAGGGAATGTGAGCTTCAGTGAACTGTAACATTGGAGCTGAAAAATGGAAAGCATCTTGCAGGGAGATGAAAATAAGTGATGTCTGGTAAAGGCACCACTGGATCCACCTTGGCAAATTTACATTTACTGAAGACCACAAACTGAAGGAGAAACATCAATTTCAGCTGAATAGGATGCTTACAATCTTACTATTAAAAACTGTGTATCAGACTAAGCTGGAGACAAGTAAGGGACAGATCAGGATAGGTTTCAAAGCTTTAGTCATTAGAGTTTATTAAACGTGTTGACATTCCTGAAAGGAAAATACTATCAAAGCATTTAGTAGGGGAAAACAACAGTTAATGAAAGTGCAATTAGTCTGGGCATGGTTTCCTGAAATGCCAAGCAGTTTAATAAAAGGACAGCAAATGTCACAAAGTGATGATGAATACCATGATGGCATTTTTAAAGGCTAGAATTATTTGCGTTTCCTCCCCTCAATTCTGCATAACACATCTAGTGTTTAATGAATAATTGGAAGAGAAAAAAAAAAGGGAAAAATTTGTCCAGATCTACCAGTTACACCTTGTGTTTGATATGCTCCATGAACAAGAAAATGAAAGTCACATAGTGTGCTGCATAAGAAGCTCATAAATTAGTGACCAACAGTTTCTAAATCTCTAACGAACAGTTACTTGTCAGTTGTGGACAATTCCAGCACATTTTTTAAGAATTGTATTTTGTATGAGTTGCATTATTATTATTGCTGTAGTTGTTGTTGTGATTATTATTAAAAGATATGTTTCTCAAATATGAGTAAGAGCACCTAAGAAAACCTGTCAGTAAATTTTCTCAGCAGCTGAATGACTACAATCAAATCTCATCCTTGAATTGTTCTCAATTTTCTGCCCCTTACAGTTAGAGCTAAAAGTGCTCAATTACTCTATGCACAACATGCCCAATGATTCTGTCACTTTAGGCCATGAGCAAGCCATCTAAAAAGTAATGAAATGTGGTAGGTTTATTAAATTTGGCCTTGTGTTTGATAATCAAATATTTGGGAAAAAACACAAATACAATTGAGACAAAAATGTCAATTATTAGATCCTTTTCAACACATTCACAAGTATGAAACTGACAAGTCATTGTCTTTAAAAAGGTACGGCTTTCAAATACCTCATCAGGCAAGGCTAAGGATATATTAGTGCAAACAAAAATCTTTCACTACCCTGAAAAATTCTTTTTGCTCAAAACTATTTTTTTTCTTTGTGTATAGAAGTTTGTCAATATCTCTGCAGAAATCCCTTTAGCCACCTCAAAAAGTGTATTTGGTACAGACTTACTTGATTTTTCATATATAAGCAAAAATTTGTTTTGTCAAATTTTATTCTGCAAAAAGGTCTTCTGGTTGCTTTAAATGTCCATTTTGTGCAAAACAATGACCACACATCAGCTTGGAGTGATTGCACAGTAGTTACTTTATCCTGGCAAACCGCAGCAAAATGTCAGCTGGAATGAAAGACACACAGCCCTGGGCTTATCACAGAAAGTGTAGATGATTCATGTAACATCGTAAATAAATAACACAGCCTTTGTGTTAAGGTAGGTTTAACAGTAGAGGTTCTCTTTTCACCACCAGCTCGTTTCAAAGCACCCGTAATAGAAGCTTTATTTGGTGACAGTGACATGCAGAGAGATAAGGTATCCTGTCTTTAATGCTCATATTTCAAGGTCACAGAGTGCTACATTCCAAGTGAACATGCAGAAAACTCAATCAGATAGGACCTGCATTAATGGCTCATCAAAATATTGGTAGTAGGTTCTTTTCCCTGCCTGCAGGGAATGTTAAGCATGCTTGGTAATTATGCGGGGGGGGTGGGAGGTGCGGGGGAGAGAGAGAGGTATGGAATGATATGTCAATCATGATTTGTCTACATTTGTCAGAAAAATTAGGGGCAATTATTAGGAAATAGAGTTTGAGTCCAGGATTTGTGGATAGCTGAAGTTCTTACTGACTAATCTCAGTGATAGACTCTATGATTTTTCAGTGTATAGACAACAAATAAACAATTTTCTCTTCCTACAAGGGATATGAAATCCACTCCTGTTGCTAAGAGTTCTTGCATTTTTCACCTAACAGGCATAGACTTCAGATCCAGTTGTTTTCTTTTTTCTACATTTGCTACCAAACTTGAGGTTTTAATCCTAAGCATATGTTGATTGCTCAGAAGGGCAAACTGGCCAAAAGAGAAAACAGTGATGAAATACTGAGAGAAACAAAAGCATATGCTGGTGAAAACCTTGTGAAAAATGCTAGAACAGAAAAACTTTCTTATCAGCTTATGGATACTACTATTTTCCAAGCCCAGCATTGTTCTAAAAGCAGGTTAAACCATGGCCTTTGGCTTTACTCAACCAGTTCCAAGTGATGATCACTGTCTGCTACAGGGTGGTTGCCAGTACTTATTATTTGGGATGTAATACGCCCTGGTGAGAGAATGCAACAGATTATGTTCTGATACAGCCAGAACATGACAACAGAAAAAAGTTGTCTCTTGTATTTCCATTAATTATGCAACTTACCTTTAAAAATAATAATGTGATACATGAGTATTTTAATAACATTTACTATACATTCATCTCTGAAAATTAAATTTAATAAATTACAACAAATATAAAATAAGTGCTTGATAGCACAGGTACTTCTGCTCAGCAATAACTGACCAACATTTTTACTTTAACAATGGTCATACAATGTTGGAGAAAAGACATGAAAAGAATGTAGTTTTAGCAAAACTGTATTACCCTTCAATTCAGTTATTTCTGATAATCCCAATATGTAGCAAAATCTTGAAATCTCTGCAGGTTCTTTCCCATTTTCCACAGTTTGGTAAGAACTTTTTTGTAACCCTGTCATCTTGTAGTTTGGAATGCTGGATTCTGTCCATCTTAAAGATTTCTAAATAGAAAAAAGACAGCCTGTCTCCAGGTAGTAATTTCCCCTCAGGCTTCCAGAAATATCTCACATATATAAGACCAAAAGACTTCAGAAACTTTCTGCTGTGACACAGAAGAATATGGTAACTCACCTTTTGTTCAGTAATTTAACAGTCTTGAATACCTTTTAAATTTAAACCAGCAAAACAGGTTTAACTATGTTAAACTTCTAAAATGTCAGATGAAATACCCAGAAGATTTTCTGCCAAGCCATCTGTCTTAACTGAAGTTTTCTGTCCTTAGTTCATAAAATCGTAACTTCCTCCAGCAATAAGATGTCTAACAAAAATCAATTACTTTTTCACTTAGGATAATGTCACAAACATACTGTTCTTTCAGTACCGTTTGTCCAAAAGTAATCTATTTTCATTCTATCATGATAGTGGATAAGGCACTGGGATATTAAATTCCAAAGTTCATCATCAATATTCCATATTATAGAACTAAGACCTTATGAAGACTTATATATGACTGTCTCAAAATTATGAGTTGTCAACTGCCTTGCATAAGAAAGCAAAATTTATCCCAAAACTTTTTATCACTAAAAATTGATACTCAACTGCCATGCTGAAACATCATGTATTTTAAAATCTTAAATGGTAGACTTGATTGTTGGTTGTCTTGCAAATATCTTAAAAATTCAGTCTGATGCTAAGTTAGAAACCTGCAAATGATCATCAGGGCCTTGTCATCTGACATTAGATCTGTTTCTCTGATGTGAGAAACAAATTCCAGCAGCTAGAAGGCATTGGAGAAAATCATGGACAATACAACTACAGCTGAAACAAGAAAGGTCTATTTTGGTTTTTTTCTTCTCAGAATAAAAAGAAGAATCAAATGGTATGGCTTCTGGGACAGAATTATCTAAAGACAAATCTTGAGGTCTGTAACAGTATGCCTACTTGGGAAAAAAAACTGAGTGAGTGAAAACAAGAGTAAATTGACAGCAGAGACAGCTGCAGAAAGGCAAGCTAAGAACAGAACTGTAATCACAGCTGGACTGAAACACAAATCAGTCCTGAAAGAAAGATCTTGCAACAAATGTTGCAGGAAGATAAGGGAAGCATATAGGGTAAGGATGGAAAAGCCATAATAAAGCAGTTACTCTGTGCTCTTAAAAGTAGAAAACAGAACTGACTTGGAAAGCCTGTGATCTGAGACTGTCTCAGAAAGATCTAAGTACCTTTTATCAACTTCCCTTAAAGTTAATGACACCACAGAACTGAAATCAAACTCAGGAGCCATAATCAGTTCAGTATTGTTTTAAATAATAGTTACTTGAGTGATATGTCTGCAGTGTCAGGTTAGAGTTGCATTTGGTGAAAGGCTCTTATAATGTAGCGGTTTGAAATGTCTGAAATTTGCCCTTGTCTGTCTTTTCTGTATGATATAAATCATATCAATAAGGTATAATGAGAATTGTAATTTATTTCATTATTTGTCTTTCAAAAGTGCATGTTTCTACTCCCCTTCCAAAATAAACACCACTTCACAGACTATATAAAACTCTTCTCTAATATCTTAAAAGCCTTAACCTTTTCCATAAGCAAGAACTGTTTACAACAGGGATCAAGTCATTAGCTGACATAAATTCTTGTAGTTTCACTGACTTCACTAAAGATGATTTATATGTAAAGAATATTAGAGTCCATATGTTTCAGAAATACTCTGCTATACACAAAATAATCTGGAAACTGAAGAATCATTGGAGAAAGCTACAGAGAAAAGTTTAGTCAGGTGGGCCATTGGTCTTATAATCCCACACAAGTAATGGCTAAGACTTCATCTTTGGGGTGTCATCTAAGATTCTCAAACTTATGAATTAACAAAAGCTCTGTTTTGGGAATTTACATGAGAAAATTATTACAGCAAATTTCCAGATGATATCATGAATGCTCAAGAAATGAGGTTACAGGTGAAAAACTTTCAGCTTCCTTACATTCCCTTCAAAATATCCACTCTAATCACGCAGTCTCAGTACTTCGTTTTAGTCACAGAGCAAAGAGCTAAGACAGATATAAACCTTTAGTTTGGTAGACAATTACATGCATCTTTCTGCTTTCTTTTCTGCCATTCATAACATGGATTCCATTGCTCTTGACATTCACAGCTACAATAAGTTTATATGCACGGCATGCAACTATTATTAAATTCATACAAAGTCTTGAGATTCTTAAGGCTAAGATCATCAAAGCTAACAAAAACCACATCCAACTTCTACAATTCACTGCAATTCATTGTTTTCAGTTCTAATCACAATATATGTTAAAGTCAAACCCTACCCCCAACCCCAGCCTTTTTTTCAAGTTCCACTGCTTTATATTCATGCATCAATGCTTTGAACTTTTCTCTCAATACTTTCATGAGAGACATAGTAATCAGCAAACATCATCAACTGCAAGGACAAAATGAATGTACTTGTTACTCAAGTACAGTTTTATGCATGCCATGATATAATATTTCAGTCCTACTTATTCTCCTAATGTAAGAAATAGGCATTCAGTGAGAGTAATGTTTGTGTATATCAGATAGGGAACCAAAACTTAAAAAACCCTGCAGTGAAAAAAATTGGGAAAAAAAAAAAAAAAAAAAAAAAAAAGACTTGCAGCTATGATTTAATCCAAAGGGTCACTTTGCCAATGATCTTAATGAATAAAATAGTCTCAAGTCAAGGTCAGATAAATAAATAGACAGAAAAACCTCTTGTAGCAAAGCACTCCCCAAACTTGTTCCAAATATTTGGCAACTGCAATCAACAGTTCTGAAAACCTTGTACACTTTTCATCTCCTTTTCATTAGAGAAACAAAAAGAAGTGTAGGGGTTTGTAAAAACAAAAGGATTTCAAAAATATTGGTCTGAAGGATTACATGGGAATAGGAAAGGAATGCTCCAAGGTGGAATGTGATTGTCTTTTTCTTGGCTAAGAATTCTTCTGGTTCACATTTCTGTTATAATACTGCTACATTATGTTTTCTCATGCTGAAATATTACATATAGAGTAGGATGGAAGAGACCTAGGGACTTGAAAAATTTGCCTACATTTAGTTCAAATAATATCATTAGACAGGAGAATCAGTGACACTGCAGCTAAAAGCTAGAGATGAACTAAACCATCGTTTCATCTTCTGTTGCCATGGACTACGTGATGAACTCTGCAGTGACCTAAATTTATTACAGAATAGTGCTTGTTGCTGCTGTATTAAGCACTCTGTTGCAATTACAGCACATTAGCCAGAAGAGTGAATCTCAAGGGAAAATGTCTAGTCTTTTAATCAAGCAGTAGAAAAGTCAGAGTGAACAAAAATTACATTGCTGTATATATCTGCAGTCAATCTGTAAATGTACACCTAACAGCAGTCTTAATTTTGACCAGATATACAGGGGTCATGACTGTACTGTTCACTCACTTAATCTGTTCTGTACTTCAGTGCATTTTTCCCATATTATATTCTCAACCTTCCTGAACTTTGTTGGGAACACCAGAGGATTAAAATAGCCAGTCTTAGGATTTCACCTTCAGACTGATCTATTTTAAATTAGTGTAATTATTTTTCTTTATTTTGCTGGTGTATCACAAAAATAATATCTGGGGAAAGCACACTGAACATTTGAAGACAGGTACACTTTTCTTGCAAACAGCTTTTAACATTTAATGGGATCTGTAAAGCTCACCTTACAAGTATTCTGAAATAAGTTATTCATTTATTTTAATGGATAAGAGGAAAGCTTTTGTAAACAGAGTATTTCAAAACATTACTAATGAGTTTTCAAAAAAGAAACTGTCATTTCTGTAGCAATAGCTGAAAGTGCTGAAGTTTAAAAAAGGGCTAATTTGAATTGCAAAAAAAAATAGGTCATGAAATTCAAGGTATATTTTAAACTGCTTATGGGCTGGATGGAGGAGAGATAGTGAGCTCTTTTTAATTCTATTTAAATGGATTCCTAATGCTTACAGGGAAGGCAGGAGCAGGCACAAAGGTAATTCACATGACTCAACCTTAAACACCTGTCTGAGACACCAAAGCCAGGAACTTCACTCACTCTGGGCTACTTGTAATGTAGCTGCAGAGGGATGGTCACATCCAAAGGGCTAGTCAACACCGTGCAGCTTTGAATCACCACCTGAACCTGCCTACTTATTTTCTTTTTCCTAAATAAGGAAATACTATTTAAGGGCAAATAAGGCCCTAACATGGGTATGTAATGTTAGATGTCTGAGAGTGACTGGTACAAACCTTCTCTGCACTCAGTGAACAAAAGAAAAATCAAAATAATGAGAGCCTCTCATGACAACATAAAAATATAATTTTGAAAACCCTGTTGTAAGTCAGCTTTCTTGGTCACTCATCTGGGTAAGGATTTGCAGAGCAGCAAAATCAGAGAGTGTTCTTGGTTTTCTCCTTTCCTGTTTTAGGAGTACATGACAACATGCTACAAACATAGTAGTAAAACAACATGTCAGCAGAACAAACTAATTTACCTCCCTATGCTTTTGCTATTTCTGTTTTTGTTGTGATTTCAGAACCGTGACCATCACCCTGGGAAAAGCCAAGTTACATTCCTTTGTGACTCCAGTAAATAAATAGTTTACATTTTCTGACGGAACTGAATTCCACTAGATTAGTGGAATTACAACATATATTTGTAACTGCAGCACTTTTAATGAGCTGTCAGTTCTGCTGATAAAAGAAAAAAGTAAGAATGTGATACTGTAAACTTCCACTATTCCTTTACACTTCTCTCCATTCATCTATTTCTACAATGGCTGCTAAAAGCCTTATCACATTATTTCACAGTAAGCACCATGTGGTATATATTTACTTCTTTGAAGTAAACAGGTCACCAAAACACATTCTAAAAAGTGGAAACAGGTATGTCATGTACATTGTGGTGAATTGTAGACATTACAGACTCATCTTCTTAAAATCTATTTCTTCTCATTAGTGCTAAGCAGAACTTGGAATGCATGTCAGAAATATTTATGAAAAATGCAGATGGAATTTCATGTGTATCTTCAGACAGACAGGTACCCAACTATTTAACAGCGAGAACAGGGAACACTGAGATTTACTGTATCTGAATGTTGTGTATTTTCATAGGACCTTAGCACCAATGCTATCCATCTATCCATCCATCCATCCATCCATCCATCCATCCATCCATCCATCCATCCATCCATCCATCCATCCATCCATCCATCCATCTATCTAATCTATCTTTAAAGTGTAGCCAGCACATTGTATGACACTTCCCTTCCCAACACATGTGGAAATCAGCCAGAGATAAGCCTGTGACACTGCTGTCAGAAGGTCAAAGGAAGATTTGGAGAACTGAAATAGATTTAGCTGCAAAATATTTCCTGAAGAGTGAGCAGAGATTTAGAGAAAGAATAACAGAATCACAGAATATGCTGAGTTGGAAGGACCCAAGGATCATCAGATCTGACCCTTATCCATGCACAGGACCATACCCCAGGATCGCAACATGTTCTTGTGAGCACTGTACAAATATTTTTTGAACTCTGTCAAGCTTTCTGCTACGAACACTTCCCTTGGGAGCCTGTTCCAGTGCTCAGCCACCCTTTGCATGAAGAACGTGGGTTGTTTAGAGACAGAGCTTAATAAAAATAAGTGTAGCTAACTGGGCAGATGAGCAGAGTCAAAGGGTAAAAAGGAAAAAAAAAGTAAGTTTACTGGAAAAAGGGAGTCATGAGTTAGGTTTCTCAAAACAGAAATTAAGAAAATGAGATGAGGCTTCAGTAAGAGATTGAGAAGTGCAGCTGTCTCTGCACTTAGCATTAGAAATCAGAGGCTAAAGACAAAATATACTAATTTAACAATAGTATTCACATAACACTTGGTACATTTAGATAATTTTCCTTCTTTAAAGGGAGTTGTGGTGCTTTGACCCTGGATAAAATGTCTGGTGTCCAGCAAAACTGTTTCCAGGCCTTTCTTCCCCCGCCTTTTGCCTTCCAGAGGGAAGAGAAAAAAACAGCTAGGAATTTATGGCTAGATATAACAATCAAAAGAGGAGCTTTGATTAATACCCTGGGCAAAGCAGAACTTAGAATAACGCTTAAATTTATTACTAACAAATTAAAAACTAAAAATAAGGAACAGAAACAGGTTAGAAACACCTTTCTACCACCACCCCTCAGTCTGTCCATGCCCCTTCCCTTCCCCTGACAGTGGAAGGCACAGGAGAATGGAAGGTTTACAGTCAGTTGTGGTTGGCTCAGCCATTTGCCGATGTAAGTCCAAAACTTAAGCAGCAACGTATTCAGGGAATAATACTTTTAAGTCCTTTTCCTGATCCGTGGGGTCCCTCCCATTCCTCCGCCTCTTCTCCTGCACTGACCTTGATGTCTGCGTTGTGATGTTGTTAATCCACGGCTGCCCCTTGCTAACTGCGCACCAACTTCTTACATATGTTTTCACGCAGGGGCATAACTTGATGGTTCAAAAGCAGGAAGTTTTCCTCGGAGCTGGCCCTCGTTGGCTCTTCTCTATAGGATGGAGGGAAATTTCCATAGGCTTCCAACAGAAGTCAATCTTCCTCTTATATAAAAAAAACACCCTACTCAGAGAAACCCATGACAGGAGTCAAAATTATGTTTTCAGTCCCACTGAATGTCTGTGAGGTAGAATAATATAATTCTATTTCACAAATGGTTGCAACAAGGCATAAACCAGGACGATAATTTCCTACATTAATTCACTTAAATATAAATATCACCTGGAATTTTCTAAATTTAACATTTTTACATATAACTGCATTTGTAGAAACAGTCAAAATTTAGGAGAAAGACTGAAGCAGACATCCTCTTCTTGCTGTATTCTAGATTTTCACCTTTAAAAATGTCCAAAACTTTGAAGTGAAAATAAAAACAACACAAAACTAAAACAAACCAAACAAAAAGAAACCCAAAAAACAAACCCAACAACCCCCCCCCCCAACCCACTTCAAAAAAAACCCCAAAATAATCCAAAAACCAACCAACCAACCAAATAAAACAAAACTAAACAAAAACACCACCAAAACAAAACACCCATCAAAGCATTAATGCTTTTAAAAATACCTATTTCATGGTTGTGGAATTAAACATATATGCATATATATGTATATGTGCATTCAGCAATGTGTTATTTTTTTTTTCTGTTACACTTTACTGATCCTTATTTATAGTTGGAAGCTCCTTTACTCTTAGGAAAAAAGCTTCAGAGATTTCAGAGAAGCTGAGCTTGCTGGTTTAACTATACTCAACATCTCAAAATATTATAATGATGACTACACTCTAGTTGTTTGATGGGAACATTTGGCAGCATAGTAACTCCCCTGCTGTTATTATTTGATGTGCTTTCATGATTATTTTTATGAGGACAAAGCACTATAAAAGGGTTAGACATAAGCAGGCACCTACATCAGCCCATACAGAAAAAAATCCTTGAGATGCTAGTAAAAGAAGGGGAATATGTAAAGGGAATTTGTAAAGACTTATACAGCCTCTCAGTTTAATCTACCTTCTTTTCTATTTTTATTATAGCATGTAAAAGAGCAATCTGGGATGAGATGGAAGCCAATGTATAGAAAATAATTGTGTATTTGGCACTCATTTTCAAGTACTGCTAAATGTTTCAGAATTTTTTTGATGCACTGTTACCATGTACCGGTAATACTAACAAGGACCATATTTGTGTGGGTTCCTTTTCTCTGTCTTTCCATTCAGTTATTTTCATTATTCTGGCTCAGGGAAATTATATCACCTCAACCACAGAGTCACAGAATTAGAGAATGGGCAATATTGGAGAGTACCACTGGAGATCACTTAATCCAGCTTTGTTCAAACAGGATCCCCTAGAGCACATTACTCAAAATTGTGTGCAGACAGCTTTTGAATAATTCCAGGAAAGGCAACTGCACAACCTGAACAGACAACCTGTCTGTTCCAGCGATCAGTCACTCCTACAGTAAAGTTCTTCCTCATGTTCAGGTGAACCTCCTGTGTTCCAGTTACTGCCCATTGCCTCTCATTCTTTTTCTCAGCATCAGCACAAAAAACCACCACAGGGTCCATCCTCCTAAGACCCTTCCTTCAGATACTTTGATAAGGTCCCCTCTCAGTGGTCTCTTACCTAGGTTAAAGAGGACCAATTCCCTCAGAATTTTCTCATAAGAGAGGGCCTGTACTCACCCTTTTTAGCCTTCTGCTGAACCTACTGCAGGAACTCAGTGTCTCTCTTGAACTGAGGAGCCCAAAACTGGACACAAAACTCCAGCTGTGGCCTTACTAGGGCTGATTAGCAAGGCAGGATCACCTCCCTTGACCTGCTAGCAATGTTCTTCCTAGTGTACTCCAGGGTAAAATTGCATTCTTGGCCACAAGGACACACTGCTGGCTCATGCATAACTTCTTGTCCACTAGGACCCCCACCAAGCTACTTTCCAGTAGGTCAGCCCCCAGCTTGTGCTGGTGCCTGGGTTTATTCTTCCCAAGGTGCAGGACCTGCACTTGTCTTCATTGAATTTCAGAAGGTTCAGCTCTGCCTCTCAAGGTCCTTCTGAAGGGCTGCACAGCCCTCTGGGGTATTGGTCACTTCTCCAGCCTTGTGTCATCAATGAACTTGCTCAAGAGCCAGCTGCCCCTTCATCCAGGTAATTGATGGATAAATTAAACAATATTGGACTCCACAGACACACTGGTAGTTACATGAAAACCCTCTGAGACCCATCATTGAGCTAGTTCTTAATCCACCTCACAGTTCACTCATCCAGCCTATGCTTCCTGAGCTTGCCTATGTCATGGGATACAGTGTCAAAAGCCATTCTGAAGTCCATATAGATAATATCCATGGTCCTCCCCTCGTCTCTCCAGCCAGTTGTCCCCTCATAGAAGGCAATTAGGTTGGTCAAGCATGATATCCCTTTCGTGAATCATGTTGACTCTTGCTCCTTGCCCTTCACATCCTTAGAGATGGTCTCCAGAGTGAGTTATTCTAATGCCTTTGGGGGGTTGAATTGAAGTTCATTGGCTGACAGTTTCCTAAATCGTTTTTCTTGCTCTTTTTGACAATTGAGGTGGCATTTGCTTGCTTCCAGTCCCGAGGAACCTCTACTGATCTCCGTGACCTTTCAAAGATGATCATGAGTGGCATTGCAATGGCATCCTCCACCTTCCTAAGCACTCATGGGTACATCCCATCAGGTCCCATAGACTTGTGGATGTCAAGTTTGACTAAACAGTCTCTAATCCAATCCACTTCAACCAAGAGAAAGTCTGCCTTCCTCCAGGCATTCTTCCTGGTCTCCTGGGTCAGGAATTCCTGACAGCTGGCCTTGTCCATGAAGACTGATGCAAAGTAGGTGTTCAGGAACTCTGTCTTCTCTACAGCCTCTGTTTCAAGGGTCCTTGTTACATTTAGTAGCAGGCCCACAATTCTCCCAGTATTCCTTTTGTTATTGATGTGTTTTAAGAAGGCCTGATTGTTACCCTCCACATCATTGGCCAAATTCAGTTCCAGATGAGCCTTGGCCTTCCTCATTTCATTTCTTTTACATACACAGAAAACATGTCATCATGTACAAATTCTGACCATTGCTACTTTGGTTAGGAGGTTTAAGAACAATGAGATTTGCTTATATTATTTCAATACAGGTAAAGCTAGAGTCTGTGACTGTAAAAGCCCTATATTACGTCAGAAAACAATTACAGTATTCAGGGAGCAAAGTCCCAACAAATCCTGCTTTAAAGGTCACAGCTATGTAGTTAATGAAGTGTAGATAAGAACAGCTTCTGTATATCAAGCCCACTTGGGACAGCACTGCCCATGTCTTCACCAGACGCCACTTCTCTTTCCAGAAGAGGAAGACAAAGAAAACTTCTGGGACAACCTAGTTATGCAGATGTGCTCAGGAATTTTTGGGCAGGCTGCTATTTGTCGTGAGTTAAAAACAAGGAAACTGTTTAATGGTGTCAACAGCACTTCATCAGGACCTGCCAGCACTACCAGGCACCACTGAGAGTAGTTGTGTACCACTGGTTGGCTGATTACAAAAGTGGACCTGAGATCAGTGTATGTGAGGGTGGTTGAAGGATAGGCAATGTTGTCACCATCATTGTTCAGCAACCTGACTACCCTGACCAGCTACTGTGTATCTTTACCTACTTATCAAAGGTTCCCATCAGGCCTGGCATCTTAGTAGCTGATATGTACTCTTCTCAGCACCTAACAGAACTTACCCTTTGATGCTTCTGAGATGTAAGTAGGTACTAAAATAGTGGCATAAAATAATTAAATTATTTCTTTCAGGCTACAGTCTATAATAGGATTGTGACTGGTCCAGTTTCCTGCAAAACTGACTACTTATGTTCTGTCCACTAAATTTTCCTCATTGTCTCATGATTTGCTTCTCTGTGGAGTGATGGAGTTACACCTTGGAAGATGCCTGGCTTCTGCACTGGGATTACTGCCAGAGGTAATCCTCTTGAAAGACTACTTAGCATGTGAGGACAGCAGCCTAATGAAAACAGCTCAAAATGACTTTTCCTCCTTGCATTTTAAAATTCTGTGGGCAATTCCCTACTTAAAAGATCCCAGACCTTACTGTGCCACACAGTTTTCCATATTAACTGACCAATACTCTTTTTTTTTTTTCCCCTACAACCAATTCTTAAGCAAAACGATTTAATTTCTAACTAGCCTCATACCTTCTAGGCACAGAGTGACTTCCTGTATTGCTTGCTGGTAATTGCTAGAGGTCAAAAAGAGAACTGTAATGTCAACATCATGAAAGGAATAATCACATCTGTTTTGGTTTTCAGCAATACAATGTTTATTCTTGTAACTGGGTTAAAACACATTGAAAAGGTAAAGCCTCGTTAGGCACTATTCAGACATTTACTGAAGCATCCAAACCACCACCAGCTTAACTCAGACCAGATATTATTCTAGAATTGATTCAGATTATTTTCCTAGTTGTTTCATATACACTGAACTGTAAAATTTTGGATGACTGTATTTTTTTTTACTTTGGCACTTTTTACTGAAGGTCTGAGCAGCAGTACATTTGCAATCCAAGGTTTTTAAGCTCTCAACATGGATGTAATATGACAGATAATGGCCTGAAAAATATTTTTTATAGAACACTACTTCAGAAAATAAGAAACTATTCCTTAAACAAGCAGACAAAATGTACTAACAGATTACCCTCATCACATGTGGTTCTATGTTTCTAGTGTATAATCATTACACCAGTATATAATTCAAGGGTTTATAGATGTTGAAGGAAAAGGCATCCTATCAGGTTAAAAATCAGAGACACTAGATTGATCAGAAATTAAGGCTGATGACAGTATAAACACATTTATACTGAGAAATATTCCTAACATACAAATAGCCTTCCATGATTTTTATTGTATCTTTTCCTTTCAAGGCTAATGCTGCAAAGAAAAAGTGAAAAAAGAAACTCAATTCTCCTTTTAATGTTTCCTAATGTTTGCCTTTTGAGAACCTAGTGTATTTTCCAACCATATTACAATGAGTTTGATTTCTAAATGAATCTCCAACAGAGAATTCATTCAGACTAATCAGTCTGTCATCTTTCAGAAGCAGACTCAGAATGCTGAGATTTTGTAAAGAGTCAGTGGTCATGGAGTTGCTATTTTACTATTTGGCTCCTCTCTGCTATGCATTATTTTGACTTCTCTTTCCTTGCCTACATATCTAAGTCTTTTCAAAAGTAGCACAGGTGCCTGATCTCTCCCAAACAAGATACTGCAAGGTCATCTTTCCAGTAGCCCTTTTCTGCAACTCACAATCTTGGTTGTTCTTTCTTTGATAACACTAACTTAACAGTGATGAAATCAACTGTCGCTGTAGGGTTTTTTCCAGAGTTTATCCACAATACATAGTTCATAGATGAAAGCAAGCATGATCCTTCATTCCATATGCTATGAATTGATACGAATACTGAGTTTTGAAGCCTACTGTTCTTTTCTGTACTGTATAGGTCAACAACTTCCAAATATGATAGTAAGAACTGGCAATAGGACTGAGGGCAAGAACATCAACTCCTTACTGCTTCCCTGTCATGCCTTCACATAGTGTGAGATTTAGTTGCTGCAGGTAGAGATTAAAGACTCAAGAACTTTAGTCAGGCTGACTGTAGGTAAAGGGCTTACAAGGGTACTGTGTTCCTTTGGTTCCCCTCAAAACAGAAATTCCCTAACAGTCCTGCAAGCATGACCCTAAATGAAGGAGGTGTGATCATCTATAAAAGAGAAATGGCTTTCTGAGAATTTAATTTTATATTTCTCTGATGAAGGACACCATCCTGTCACCAGAGAGCATCACACCATGTCAGTGATACTACTGTTCTGAAACACAAATATTTGATGTGACCTAGTTGATACTACCTACACTATAGTTTGAGCCGAACTTTAAGGCTTTCACAAAGAAGATTTGATCTTTACACCTGTTGAATTAATAAATATATGAAGTACAGTTTGGTTTTCAATTTATAAAAAAAAAAATTACAAAATTATGTTGGAGAAATAATTTTGTTAGAATCCAATGCAATTCTTCTAAAGCAGTTACTACTGATATATTGTTGCTTGATAAAATTGTTACAGATACTCTGCAATAAAATATTATAAGCATATTTCTTCATGAAACAGAATTAATTAAAAATGGATATACTCCTTGCTGGAAATGACACTTTACCATCTAGTCACTTTTATAAAGTAATATATACTTAAAAATATGGTGCTAAAAAAGCAAAGAGTAGCAAACTTGTCATCTTCTATGGTTAAAATGTAAATCAAACAGACCACCTACAAAGAAAATATGTTGATTAAATGGATAATGTCGGCAGCTAGTACTGACTGCCATCCAGATTCATAATCTGTATTCTTACTATTCACATGATGAAGCTCCTTCTTCAAAATGTTTTCTAAAATATTGATTTAGACAAGAAAACCTAGAATTAAGCAGCAGAATACATGATATAAATTCCTCATCTATAGATATGAAGACATTGATGTAGTTACTGCTTACTTAGGAACACAGTAGGAACAGATCAACAAGCCAAAACATGGATTTCAACATATGTAGCAGATGTTCAGTGGGTACAAAAAGTGCCATATCTTCCCCTCATGCAGCTCAGTTGCACAACATCGTATCAGGTAACCTTCTGTCCCAGTGTTTGTGCTCCACAACACTGGACTAATAAATACTGAGCACTTTGAATGAAGAATTACAATTAAAATAATAGGCGTAAAATAAGTTACACTATAGCATGTTTGAGTGATCTGGGGGATGAATCAAAATGTATTAGGCATGATTTTACTGAAAACTGCCACAAAATCCTATGTGTGTGCTCCCAAAACCACCAAGTTGTTAATAGGTTTTTGATTCTCCCCTCCTTCATATTTTGACATTGCTGAGTTCAGCCCTCTATAATAAGTAAGCAGAGAAAAGACAAAAGGAACTGTCTTGGTTTTTTGGTTTTGCTTGGGCATTGCATACAGAGGAAAGTTGCAACAGGACCAGGTACTCAGGTTTGGACGGACATAGCATGACAACAGCAAATGGGGAAGCATTGCAAGTCACACAAGAAGCTCATTTTATATAACTGTTTTGTTAAAAACTACCGTTTTATGTGATGCTCCTTGCTTTGCAAAACAGAGTTGTTTTTCATTTGTGAGTGACCAGTTTCCTAATCGGATATCCACCTGTGGTTTTTCCTGCTACATCAATGCATACTGAACAGAAGGTTAGCAAAGAAACAACTGACAATATTTGGATGACTACATTTAACTGATTTGTGTATGTTACAGTACTGAATGAGTAGTGGCTGTTTACCTGGAAATTTGTCATTATAAATACTAGCACCATATTTGTTATTTCTATAGGTCACAGCACTGAGATGTAACATCCTTGAAAGATCTAACCTTTCTGTTCCTGGACACTTTGTGACTGATTGACTCTACCTTTTGCTGTTTGTGAGCATGTTCCAAATACTGTTATCATAACTGCAAATACGGATTGTTGTTTAGGATACTTTGAGAATATATAGTTAGACTTTAAACAGATTTCAATGTAGCAACTGAGTCAGGAGACCTTGCTTCTGACTCTTACATATTAATGTTGCTTTAACTTGAAAGCTATGTTTTAGCACTGAAGGAAAATAACACAGCTGGTTAACTACAATTTAAAAATAAAAAAATCCTTGAAAATAACCAGCAGATATACAGAACTATGAGAGCCTTGAAATACCATTTTGTTTTCTTCCTGCCCAAAGGTGGGATCATTTATACTACTGTCAACCTTGACAGATGTGAGTCTGACTTGTTCTTAAATACTTCGAGTGTGTGTGCAGGGGGGAGATCCCAAACTCTCTTCTCATGTGCTTTGCTGTCCTTATCCTTTGCAATGTGACTTTTTCCACCAGTGGTTTAAGGCTAGTGACTCTTGTTCTGTGTTTCATAGGCATAGAAATGAGGGGTAAGCTGGGTGTGACTTGCATCTCTGTATTTTTGTACCCTATCCTTTCCTCAGCAAGTACACCAGTCCTCTGTTTAAGGGTTCCTGCCATCTGTCTCTGAAACTCTAGTGCATGAAAAATGTGGTAAGTGCAAAATATATCGAGTCCAACTTGCCAGGAATTATTCACTATTACAATTGTCAAATAAATGCTAATTCTGCAATTAAATACCCTCATTGAAACATCTCAGCATTGAAAGAGATTATAAAATTCCTGAGGCCACAGTATGGTAATGGAATGGAAAGAAAGGTGTTAAATGCTCTAGTTTTGTTTTATATAAATATGGGAACATATCTATTTATCGTTTTCCATTTTGCATACTAACATGTGTACGTAACATATTATTGCATGTATTAAGTTGGGCCAATACCGTCTACATTTTTCACCAGCAACATGGTGTTTCAGGCTTCTCAAATATCAACTCTCCCCCCCCACCAAAAAAAAACAATAGCTGAACACATAAATCTTGGAGTTAGCAAAATAAAAAATAGACACTTTATTACATCACAGCATTTCCCTCAACTTTCTCTGTGGTATCATTTGAAGCCTGCTTTCTAAAACAGAAGTTGAACAAATGAATCCTTCTGTCCTCACTTTCAGTTGTCAGCAGCGCTTCAGTGTGAGATGAAATGAATTGCCAGTCTCTTTCATCTTCTATAATCAGCTCTGCACAGCTGAGTACACTCACAGCCCTGTGAGCTGCCTCTGCCAGCACTAATTCTGTGTGGAACAGGAAGTCTTTGTTAGAGCCATGTTTCTAACGTTCTGCACAGGGGTGGGTTTTATTATTTTTATTTCTCCCTTTTTCTCCTGTGCACTCTTCTCTGACTGATAAGCTATTGTACAATCCATTTTCTTCAGGAGAAAAGCTTTTAGGTGGGCATGCTACTTTAAAAATATGTTTGATGTAGAGTGCTTCTATTCCAGCTAGTCCCACTGTCAGTGATAGTATCAGTGCTTTAGCAACACAATACTTATAATTTGGAAATTGTTTGAAAAAGACTTCAACCAGTAGAACAGCAGATCAAAATATTTAATTTTTCAGAAGTGTGAAAGCTCTAAATTCATTGCTGCTGCATCAGTGCAGGGCATTGCTGAGATTTACTCATCATAGAGTTGTTTTTGTCTTTCCACCACATTTGCCCTGTTGAAGAAAAATGCAGAAGACATCACAGGCAAAAGAGGACCACTGTTGCCAGACTTGCAGGCAGCCTAAAATCCCAAGCTACTATCTTGTATCAAATTAATCCTTGAGGAAGTGAGAAGCAAACATCTGAAAATCTGGCACTATACATACAGACGTGTGGAGATCGACCTTTTCAATGCACTTACTGGGCCAGGTGATGGGTGATAAGTCTAATGCACCCTAGCCTCCAGGTCATTGGCTCCAACCCATGGCAGGCCAACAGAGGAAAATGTGAGCGTCTGTAGAAGTCCCAGCAGACACATCAAGAGAATTATTCTACCTGACACAGTTACTGGCAGCCCCTGAGAGTGTGAAAAATAGCTGTTTGTCACAGAAACTGTACTATGGTGTTCTCATTCCAGCCCAGAGTTAGCCCTTGAAGGATAAAACTATACAGACTTTGACATTTGAGTACTACCTTCTACAATAGGGCTAAGGACTGAAGTTTTCAGCCTCTTGCCCTATCCTGGTATGAATTAGATAGAGGTAAATAAAAGCACAATATGTTATATCACAGTAATCAATAAGCTGAAACAGTCCAGAAAAAGGAAAATAAGGAAAAAGTAAACCCTTTTCTGTATGTTAAATGATGTCTAGTAGAAGTCTAAGATTTATCTGGTTTCAGATAAACAGCCTGGTTTCTCACATGCTGGTGTGTTCTGTGAAAAGGATCACATTAATTAAGCAGTGATACCTAGCAGGAGGTGTAATTTTATCATAAAATAATAACAGTACTGGCCAATCGTATAGAATCTGATTCTCCCAAGATATGCACAACAAACATTTTTATTGAAAGATATTTTTAAAGCTCTTTACTAAAGCTCTAGAGTTAAGTAGTTAATTTTCAGGAAATTCCTATTTCAGCATTTGAATGAAAGAACCCTGACCATTGACAAGGTTAATCATGGCGAATCTGTTATAGACCATTCAACCAGGATGAAGAGGCAGAAGGATTCTATAAGCAGCTGCAAGAAGTCTCACCTTGTTCTCAGGGAGGACTTCAATTTACCAGATGTCTGCTTGAAATACAAAACAGCAGAGAGGAAACAGGCCAGGAGGTTCCTGGAATATGTGGAAGACAGTTTCCTAATGCAGCTGTTAAGTGAGACAACTAATGAGTGAACTGCACTGGACCTGTTTTTTGTGAACAGAGAAGGACCTGTAAATGATAGAATCAAAGATTCATTTAGGTTGGAAAAGACTGCTAAAGGATGGTGACTGAACCACTTTCCTGTGCAGACTGTTTCAGCAGTTGATAACACCTTCAGAAAAGCAATATTTCCTAATATCCAATCTCATTCTTCCTTGGCACAATTTGAAGTGTTTTCATCTTGTCCTATCAATTGTTATTTGGGAGACGTGACCAACTCCCAATCTACAATCTCCTTTCAAATAGTCATAGAGAGTGATGAGGTCTTCCNATTTAGGTTGGAAAAGACTGCTAAAGGATGGTGACTGAACCACTTTCCTGTGCAGACTGTTTCAGCAGTTGATAACACCTTCAGAAAAGCAATATTTCCTAATATCCAATCTCATTCTTCCTTGGCACAATTTGAAGTGTTTTCATCTTGTCCTATCAATTGTTATTTGGGAGACGTGACCAACTCCCAATCTACAATCTCCTTTCAAATAGTCATAGAGAGTGATGAGGTCTTCCCTGAGCCTCCTTTTCTTCTGGCTAAGCACCCCAGTTCCCTCAGGTTTTCCTCATAAGACTCAGACTTTAGATCCTTCACTAGTTTCATTGCCCTTCTTTGGACATGCTCCAGCGACATCCCTGGAAGTATTTGCTGTAGATGCAGCACTTAAAGACGTGGTTGAGTGTTGAACTTAGCAGTGCTGGGTTAATGGTTGGACTTCATAATCTCAGAGGTCTTTTCCAATTTAAATGGTTCTGTGATTATATGATTAAGGGTACTGTGTAGCAGAGCAAGGCTTATATATTATTCTACCTTTTAAAAATGTTTTAACATCCAATAAAATTGCTCCCTGTGACAAGTCGTTTTCAGTCTTCAAGTCACAGCTGAAAGTGCTGTTAATATTTTTTAAATTACTGCATATTCGCTGTTGACCTCTAAATCACCTGGTTGATCTTTGGGCACAAAGAAAAAAAAGATACACATTTTTCCGAGATGTGCATGTCCTTAGTGCACTGGCTTCCATTCTTCTCAGAGCTGAGATGTGCAGCAGGTAGTCATTGTGCTCTTAGATCTACTGGAAATGGGAAAGGCAGTTTTCTGGGAGGCCTTGTTCTTCATTCACTGACAAGTTCTGAAATGAGGACTTTCTAGAGAATACATTTCACCACCTGGCTCTGATGATTTTGTGATGCACACACTCTGTCTCAGCTGCGTTGACCAGCACTGAGGAAGATGTACCATTATAACCACATTTCCAGAGAATTTTCTTCTTCATGAATGCTACAAGCTTGGCATTCAAAAGCTCAATGGACACTCCGAGAAAAAAAATTTTCTGCTGAAGTGTAACCATGTCTTCACACAGCATGCCAAATATTTATGGGTATTGTATAAACTCAAAATGTAGATGTGATATGTTCCCTCCCTTGCAAAATCACTTACAGATCAGAATAATATCTCATAAACATGGCATAGTAATGAGTGTACAAAGCACTGGAAATGCGTGTGCTGTAGCTATATCATAAGAGGAAATGCTTTGGACTAAGAGGAATACCTAACTACCAAGTATGTCACAACTTAAAGCCAGATCTAAATTTTATTATTCATAAGAGGCCAAAACAAGATTGCTGGAGTTGAACTTCCTTCAATTTTGTGGTATTTCAAATCTGAATTCAAAACAGGAATGCTGAGTTCATTTGTTATGTCACAGAAGGCTGAATACAATTAACAGAGAGATGTAAACAAAAAGTATAAGGAAATTCAAAATGAACTCTAATTGTGACTTCAGACTACTGAAGAAATAATTTTAAACTTTCCCCCACTGAATATCTTGCACATTCTTCAGTTAGCTATAAGGTACTTTACAAAAATCTCTATCATGGGTGTAAATAGTGTCAGCAAAAAGAGCAGCATAATTATATCAAAAATTGTACATCTCAAAAAATGAATAACTGGCATTTATTTCTGAATCAATAAACCCTTCCAGTTGTCTGTGCTTCTAGAAGGCTCTCGATCGCTGTTGATAGTAAAATCAAACAAAGGTCAGAAATTTCAATCACAGCTTCAAGACTGGAGACAGAGCTGAAGTACTTGAACCAGAACAAATGGGCAGACTGTCTTTTCCCAGACACCTTTACAGGACTTGAGCATGTAGATGTGGAGCCTTAAGGGCTCACCTCCTGGCTGTGACTACTCACAGATTATGATGGACATCTCCTCAAGAGTAAGGAAAAACCAGCTAAACTGCAAATACCCTGTTTATGGCTATGTTGGAGGGAATGCTAGTGTCTACAACAACATATAACTTCTCTTTTACATACCTCTGTCTGACAAAGAGCAAACGTGGTTTGGGTAAAGGTCCATCACATTAGTCAGGCAGGAGCTAGGTTGCAACTATATTATTTTTATCAAAATTTAATTTCATCTAGAAGCAATCTTTCCATTAGGGAAAAAAAAGTCAAGACAACAGTTACCTAGAAGTCCATGGAATCAGCACCTCTCTGCCAAAGCAGGACATTTTTTGAAAGATACTTGGACTAGCAGAGTATTTTCTCTCTTGCTTAACTGCATCTGGGATAAATGATAACCTTCTTTGCACAAAAATCTAGGTGCTTCAGGCTATCTACTGTAATAAATATGAAATCAAATCCATATGCATAAAATGACATACAGGCATGCATGCAGTAGCTATATTACTGTTACTGCTGAAATACTTAAAAAGCTTGCTGCAAACTTGTTCCTTTAAGCTTGATCACAGCTGTATTCGAAAAGTTTAAAGCAAAATTAAGATGCAGTGTGACTATTGCTGTTAATACAAATCAGAACATTAAATATTAACAGAGGATATAGCCCAATGCCAGTGTTTGTCCTTTGTATAACACTAATTTCATCACTAATTTCTAATGAATAATTTTATTAGTGAAAGTAAGCACTTTAATACTCAGAAAATAGTTACATTTTAGCTAATTTTTTTCCAAACACTGATCTGTTTCATTCTCACATGTCTATTGTCTACAAAAAAGCTCTTTGTAAACTATGTGAATTGAAGTTACCTTTTCTCAATGTGGGCTACTAAAGAGCAATACACTTGGTATAACAATAATATCCAACTAAATGAATACTTAATAGGTGGAGCTGGGATCTAATAAGATTAAATGAAAGGAACTCAGTGAGCAGGTACATACCCAGATCTTATGGCTAGCACATAAAATATCAGTAAACACAACATTTGCTTTATAGCCTTTTCTAGGTATGTTTATGTTTAGAGAGAAGAGAAGGGGTTATTTTTTGCAAAACATGTTTCATAACCCTCTCAACAGTAGACTGTTGAAGCAGAAGCTTCTTTCTTACCTTTCTTTTTTATAACTACTAGATCTTATTGCTGTTTCCTGTATTTGACAATTGTTTTCCTTTTGAAGGAAAGAAAAGAAAGTTTCTCATTAGCTACAGATGGCACAAGGCTAAGACCACTGACAGAAATTTGCTTTCAATCTTATATTCCAATTATCAGTAATATATAGCATATGAGTGAAAGAGACACAAGAGGCAACCAATACTTTTGAACAATATGGAGTATCACAACCTTACCCTATTGTACATTAAATTTACATTGTATCAACCTGCCAAGGAGAGCATTAAATATGTTGATATTACAAGTTTGTAACATCCTTTCTCCCAAAGTGTTGATATGATTTCTTACAGTGAGGATTTGCACAATTCTAGACAGAACTGTAACTTTATTAGTGGTCACTTATGAAATTTCTGAGATTCCAAGTACTCTGCAAGGCAGATTTCACAGACTGTGGCCAGATCCTGAAGGCTCTGTAGTGAGTCTACAGAATGAGGTGCGCAGCATGTTATTGCAGGACAGATCTTCTACAAAGTACTTTTGTGATTTTTTTTTTTCCTTATTGGCCCTGTGTTTTCATCACTGTAGTGTTGAGGGATGTTGTTAAATTCACAAGGCTGCTATTGAAGGAAACATCTTAAACATATTCAAAATGTTGCCTACTGGGAAAACCACTTCTATAGGTGTAGATTTCCTTCTTAAAGAACCAAAATTTTGTAGAGATATATCTGAATCCCAAGTTCAACTTCCTGATAGTTTAAGACTTTTTAGAATTAATATTTTGGAACCACATATTACAGAATGGGACCCAAGTGTAATTCTTGGATCCAGACCTCTCTGTGGATCCAAGTTTTCCATATTTGGTGCTTGATGTAATTTCTGTTGAAGCCAGTGGGAGATGTTTCACTGACTTCACAAAGAAATACATCAGGTGCTTGGCTGAAAAAATACTTACACAGAGGAATTCATCCTACTACTAATTTTAATAAACATGTTTTTAAACTTTGAATGCAACATTTTCCATTAAGAAGAAAAGCTAACAAACTGAAATGCTCTTTAGAATAAGAATTCTGTTTTGACAACATATTCCAAAGACTTTCCTAATGACAAATTAAAGTGTTCATATGAAACACATATGCCCATTTCTCATGCAAGTATTGTTAAGACTTACAGAAAAAAAAAAGTGTGGCTCAAAAAAAAAACCAACAAAAAACCCCACCAAAACACAAAGTCAGGTTACATTCAGTATTAATTTTAGAGATTACGACTCTGTATAGGTCTCCTGAGAGTGTGAAAGCTAATCAGTCTTTCATTTTGTTGATTCTTTGTGAAAAAGTGTAGTCTGTATAGCTAAGATTTTATGCACGTATTAGGACCTTGTTTTACTAAGAAACAGTGGAAATTTCCTTAGCACAATTAAAAAAAAAAAGACTTTAAAGAAAGGGAAAAAAAACTACTATGAAAACAAACTATTCACAAGTGCTGTCTTGCTAAAGCTAACAAGTTCCACCAACTGTTAATTTTGTCTGGTTCATTGGTGGAAGGTTTATATTGCAAACACATTCCCAGTTATGCTGTAATCCATCTCAAATGTGGCATGATATCAGCACTCTGGCAGCCAGGGCCAAGTCTGTGGGTATGAGGGTAAGAGAAGGGCATCAAAAAAGAAACAAATCTTGGTTCCTGCAGTTCAAAGGCTCATCCCATCAGAGCTGAAGGAGCTTATTTTGATTTTATATTTTGGTAAGAAAAACTGACATAAGTTTGTTTGTATTTATTTGACTTCTGCCGGATGGAAAGATTTGCTCATCAGAGGCAGCTGTTTTAGCAAATTACCTCACTGTGGTATAATGACTGAGTTACAACACACTGTTGAAGAAAATCCTTCCGTTTCCCAGTGAGATCATGATAAGTAGAAACAATTTCAATAAGATTCTTGATTTACTTTGGAAAGAGTTCAGTTGGAAAGACTGGTGATACAATGATGTATTTCTTTTTTTCATATTTATTTCTTATATGTGTTAAGCATTTGGTTTTGCTCTGAATGAAGGTATTTATAATTTTCTCTGGGGTAATAAATTTCATTATTTAAAAATATAACTGCAATTACACAAGGAAGTAAGCTATTCTATATACAATATGCCTTACTGAAAAAAAACTATTCCAAAACTGACAAAGAATTAATTATTTGCCATTTATACACCTATTTAGTGCTTGCATGATTAAAATCATTACAAGAGAAAATGTAAAGCAAAAGATAGCAAAAGCTACATTCAGTCTGCATCCAGAAGGGTTATTTGAAAGGATAAACCTTTTTTGGGAATTTAAGTGAAGTTGGCTGTGTTATTTAAAGGAGGTGAAGTTAAAAAAAAAAAAAAGGTGTTTCCACCATTTTCATTTCATTGTTGTAACTTTTGCTAGAAGCAGAATTAGTGTGCTAGAGAGTAAAGTACCATAGAACCTTTGGCATGATCTTGGTCCCCTTGTCACAGAGGTGTTTTAGGAGGTCTAGTAAAATTTGGCTGTGATGTGCTCTGGCAGAAACTGTACTTTCTGTCACTGTTGCAGCTACAGCTGCCCATTACTTCCATTTGTAGAGGCAATGTCAGTCTTTTCAGCTTTATTTTTTCCCCCCAGCTCCATTTTGAGATATTTGTTACAGGCTTTACTTGCAAAATGAGTACTGAACTAGATACACAAAAGGTGTTCCTTCCGCCTAATAGGCCTAAGACCCTGTCCAAGCAAAGGTGACTGTCAGGAGCCTTCTCCATGCACTCCTTGGCATCAATACTGTTCCCAGAGCCTGACCCCACACCCTGTGAGCTTAAAAACAAAATCCCTTTTCTGATCAAGCTGTTTCTTTCAGTCATCTTTCCTTTGACTATTGAAGCAGAAGATGAACTTTCAGTCCTGCTCATGAATATTTTAGGACACAGCTACAGAGACTGACCAGATGCTAATCCTTTATGAGCCCCCAACCTCTTAAAGGGCAACTCTCCTGTGCCATGCTCTTGCAAGGTACATGGTGAAAAAAATAAAAATTGCAATTAACTTAAGAAATGTGTTTCCCACATTCAGTTTACACAAGTTAAAATGGTCAGCAATTGCCTACCAGTATCAGCACTAGAAACTTGATTGCAATACATTTTGACATGGTTTATGACATCTGACCACAGTAAGGGCACTCTGTACACACCACAGCATAATTTTAGGCCCTCCTGGAGAGGATATAATACTTCAGCTTGGTTAGCTAGTTCTATGGTTGCACAGTTCATTGATCTTGGACAGCCTCTGTGGAACAGCAGCCACAGCAGCAAATTTAGTCTAGACAGAGGTTTTGTTTACTTTTATGACTGCAAGTGTATACTTTGAATGGACGATTTCACTGAGCTGACTCACAGTGAAGTCCAAGTGGTATTTTCAGTAGCACTAACCAACACAAAAACCATCCGCAATTTAAAACACTCTTTCCACCATGCATAGTTGTTTTACATTTTATTTGCTATTGGCTGTTCATTTTCTTTATGATATTGTGAAGCTCTTTGCAGTTTTCTTTACCAATGAATCACTTCAGTACTGTGTCAACTGATATGCATACTTCCATGATGTATTTATCATCTCTACCAGCTATTAACAAGAAAATTAAGTTCCACCATCACTTTTTGCAAATAAGGAATGAATCATTTCTTCTTCTTACCTTCTTTATTCAGAATGCACAACATTTAAGCCAGAGGAGTTCAGTTATGCTGAATATGCAGTATAGAGTACACTCAATTAGCACTATGTGGCAGTAAATAATATTTGTGCCTCATATTAGTAACTGGATATCCAGCTGTAAAGTGTGTATTTTGCTTCCACAATCCAAGTATTCTGGAACTCGAGGACCTCTGTAAAAATTTTTTGTATTTGTCGATATGAAAGATCATAACTGTATATAACAGGGGAGTTCTACTTCAGGAATATTCAATTCCCAAATCATAGAAAACCTTCATGATTATCCTATCTCTAGTCCACTTGGAAAACCTGCTCAGTTTAATAGCTTGTTTTATCTAAGCATACCTTAGGGATTTATTAACCTGCAATGTTTCTTTCTTTATATCATCAGGCATATAATTTGAAGAGGAATCTTTAGATAGCAGCATCACTTGAGAAATCTGCTGGAAATTCTAACTCTTGATAAACCTTGCTTTTTGCAGGCCACTGGAATGGGAGGGCGAATATGTGAGCGGGCAGGATTGACACATTACAGGCAGAAAAGTGGACTTATAGTGGGGAAGGTGCTTGAAGCAAGAAGAAACCATATTGAGAAGAGCTCCTGGGAGTGAACACTGGGGTGTGGGACTGGCAGTGACTGCCTGAGCTGCAGTGTTCAGCCCCTTGCAGACAGACAGTCGTGTGACCAGCCAGTCATCAAAAGGGTCCACAGAGCCACTGTCTCACATCCCCCACAAGCTCCATAAAAGTCTTCTGAATACTCACCAGAGCAAAATTAGAACCTTTAATAAAAAACCCAAACCCACAGAAGTTAAAAAGCGTCACAGGAAATGAAGCAGAGAAGAACAACGACATTTTTTAAGTCCATGAAGTAGCAGGAAATGTGAATATGAATAGACAACTTTAGAGGACAGATTACACCATGTGAGAAGACAAAATAACTACAATAGGCCTCCCAGTATGACCTTGTGATTTTTTTTTTCCTGAAGACATATTTGTCAAACTATAAGCATGTCCGCAAATGATACAAAGAGGCCATTGATCTTGTCCTTTACATTCAAATTTGGTAGCCGTCTTCACCATAGTGCTTAGGATCCACAAATATTTTGTGAATGGGTGAAAGGAAGTGCTTACACTTGTTTAAAATGTTCATGTGTGCACAGTGCTTACTTGTAAAGTCCTGTTCAGTCATGGAATAAGGTCTGCCCATTGCCAAATAATTTCCAGGTAATCCAGAAAACCCTGCTGACTATGAAAAGAACTCGGGTTTTTTTAAGGCCTTATGGGCCTTGGCCACTGTTCACAAAGGTGGGAAAACCTACTGTAGGGGGCTAATTTCTCAGAGAGAAGTTTAGTAGAATTTATTTAACACAGTAAAAGCAATGCAATTTTTAATTTTCCTTCCAAAAAGTGGCTAAACTATATTCCACAGAAAGGAAAAACACTCTATCTGAGATATATGAAGTGTTTCAGACTAAACTGTTAAAATTAATTTCCAGTTGCTTATTAATGTTTATTATTTAGAAGGGATAAATGAGTTTAGAAATATGGATTGGTCTTATCACAGAGTTTATTAGTTATAGAATAGGGAATAAAGGAGTATAAAACTGTGCAAACACAGTGTTTTCTGAAAAGATACTCACGCCCTTACAAGAGATTTTAGACAATATTCCATGACACTGAATGACAGATGAACCGGAAATATCTGGATGAGACAAAGGACTTTCAAATATGCAAGGTTTTCATTTTATTAACCAGAGCACATGTAACTAATATTGGAACCCAGATAACTATTCCTTTCAAAGCAATTAGCCTTGCTTCATTAATATGCTGCTTAACATTTGCTTGGGACTTTCTTTTGATTTTTTTTTCCCCTCCTGAGTGAAGTATATTTTGAATTTTTTTAAAAGATAATTAGAATAGATTGCCTGCATTAAATCTGGGAACGTCTACAGTCAGGCACCCCAGAAGGCAAGAAATTGACATTTGACCTTGAAGCATGAGAGAAGTCATAGGCATTTGGATTGAGACAGAAGAGATGCAATTTCTCTTGTACATTATGAAGAAGAGATGGATTTGGCACTGGGCAAGCAAGGAAAGCTTATACAGGAGACTCATTGAACTTCCACCTTTCTGTGGCTCTTTAATTTTGCAGAAAAAAAGTAAGGAGACAGTACCATAAATGAGACATGACTCTGCAGCATCATAATATGCAGCTTGAAGAATTTGTTACTTTATTATGTTACCAGAGATTATATAGTTCTATCCTTATTAGAAAGTAATTAAACGGGCTTTTCAATGAGTCTTGCTATGAACTAAGAATGTGAAAAAAATATTTTTTGAGGGGAAATTCAGTATTGATTCTATCTTGATCCTTTTTGGAATCTGTTAATGGGTCTTGGTATGACAGAAGACAAGAAGGTGATGGCATTTCTTATCAGCCAGTTGTAAACCTCCTAGTGAATATCAAGGTGTAGTGCATAAGCATGAATGAATATTTCCTTCACAGCACCTAAAGATAGAGGACTTTTTCAGATATCATCTACCATGGTAATTAACATTGAACAAGTCAAATGACATCATTTAAATCAAAGCTTTTCAATCCAATGCAAACAAAATGTAAAAAATTGAGGTACCACTCCCAAATGAAAGTCCTTTGGCAAAAAGAAACAATGACAGAGAGGCAACCACAATAGAACATTGCAGTGTCCCTTTACCCTGTAAAAGATCCATGTGTCTGAAGCCTTTTTGAAATAGAAGATACTTTTTTCCTTGCCTGAGCTTCCAGTGACCTTTGATTTGACACAGCATGCATGACCTGAACACATTGGTGTCTGGAGAGATCATTCCCTCTGCCACCAGAGAGAGGTGGCAGCTCAGTTTCATTTTTAGCTAGGAGTGATTTCAGAGGAAGGACGTGAGAAGAAAACAGTAATTCTATTACCATTACTCCTGAAAATTCTGAGCAAATAGTTGCTTAACACCAGCCGTGCTTCAGAATCAAAGGGACAAAACTGTGAGCTCTGACTGTCTACTGAATTCAGCTGTGGCATTTTCTGCTGCTATGGCTTGTGCTACAATGTGAGTTTTGAACAGGAGCAGCTGAGGAACCAGTACATATTCACATCTGCCATGCCCACTTCAGGGCAGTAACCTTTGGCAGCAGCACAAAGGGACAGCTAAGAGCAATAACCTTGTAAATATCCACATTACAACTTGCCAGAAACTGTGAGTCAGAGTCCCTGACATGAACATGTTAACTGTAAGATGATGGAAGATTTGCGATGCATTTTATTCATGTCTCAAAATAACGTCTTGTCCTTCTCTGGTCTGTGAGCCTCCCAACTCCCACAGGCACTTCATTTCTCATCGTTTTTTTCCCTCACACTGCCACTGCAACAAATTCACCTGGAGCAAAACCCTGCTCATTTTTGTTGCCAATCCAGTTGATCAGCACAATGCAGTCTGAGGGTTACTTTCCTTTTTCTGAAATGTAGTTAACTGGATAAACCCTTTGCCAGCAGCATTGCAATTGACAGCCATTTCTCAGAGGCAGTCTCCCATCCTCAGCGTGCTGAACCATTACACAAGCTAAACTCATCATGTGTAAGAGCCAGGCCAAAAACGGAGCCCCAGGCTTCTTGAAACACAAGCCAGTGTGTTAAGCAGCTGAACACTGAACCTGCCTTCCCTGTGCTGTAGCTACAGCAATGGTGTGACCGTGTTGTGGGGTTCACAGTAAGTGACCTGCTACTGCCTACTGAAATGCCTTGGTACAGTATAATAACGAATCCATAATAATAGCTCTGCACAGTATATTACTATTCTAATCAGGTATTTTATTGGTAGCAGTATATTTCTTAAAGCAAGTATTCATTTGCCTCCTTTGCCTCGTAGAAATCCTGCTGCTGAGGCAATAGATAGCTGTAAAGCTAATGGTCTTTCTCAAGCTCCCCCTTCTGTGAAAGAAAGAGAGGGAAAAAATCATAATAATCTCCATTTGTGTTAAAACAGAAAGAAAACAAGAATCATTCAAAAATGATGTGCCAGGCAGCCTGTATTAATATTTATGTTGCCATTAATATTGATAAGAATGCACCTTATGCATTGTTGTCTACCCGCAGCATCCTTAAGTTCCCTGTTATGCAAGCTAGTAGCCATTAGCTTGCATCCTCCTCTGTACACAAAGCTTCAAACAGCCTTGGCAGAGCTCCAGCTCACTTACGCTTAAATGGACACTCAAGCTTCGACGGACACACAGCTAAATAGAGGCCAATAATTCAATACAGTATGACTGTACTGAGGCTTCTAGTAAATCCATCAGGCAGTAAATATCATCTGAAGCCAATGCAAGCTTTTATCTTTCCAATTTTGTGTATGTCTCTGTGAAGCTCAGGCATTCAGCGAATCATGTAATTTATTCTGCAGTGCAGAGCCTGGGCTGTCTCAGACATCATATTGACTTTTTTTCCATCTGTCAGGGACAGTGACTGCTACGCTTTTGTGCAAACACATCACATTGCATTTATTTATTTATTTAATCCCACTCTCCAGTGCAATTGGGCAAGGACATATTTCTGCAGATCAACAAATACTAAAAAAAGCATCTGAATATCATTACAACAGTATGTTAAACATTTGTCCTACCCAGTTTGTTAAATCAGCAAATGCATTTCCAGCAAATGCTTGTAACGGCTCAGAAAAGACTCCCTACTGCAATGTTTTATTAAGCCTCAAATACGCCTTGTTATTTTCTTTTGCTCTTTAGGTCAGCAGAGATGCCAGTATAATGTAAATAATACCAAACAGCTGGGCTTATTGACTTGTGCTCTGCGTTTCAGTGGATACAAAAAAAAAAGTAGCACAGATCAGCATAGCATTCTCTCCCAGAATTTTAGGGGACAAAACTGCCTTTTTAGGGAGAGGAAATGTTGTACACACACCATGAGAGAAGCTGGACAGGACAGAACATTCTTCACAAGGGTGGACATGTGGCATCACTACCCACTTCATCCTCAGGACTGAGGTGACAGGAGAAAAGCAGCAAATTAGAAGCACTGAAGAGCTGTTCTGTTTGGGAGATACAAAGTCAAAAGGCCTTGGGTTGGAGGTGCAAGGTCAAATGAAAAGCTTGTGGAAAGCTTGTGATTACATGGCATATTTTAATAGCTGGACTACATATACCTGTCTCTGTCACATCAAGGAAATTAGTCAGCTATCACAATTCCTTGACATAAAACAAGCTTTTATTTTGGAGGCAGAGAGGTAAGATTTCACTAGCTATCTACTTTAAAATAAAGGTCTTTTTTTTAGAAAAACTCATACATTTTATATATATATTCTCAAATTGCCTGTTCTTAACAATTGAGTCTGTATTGTATCAGTATACAGTCTGATTCAGAAATCCACCAGGGTTACAGATGCAAGGAACATGCAATTGTGGGAGCTCACCCAAATCAAAGCCCAGAATTGTGTGTTTTCACTGCCTTTAGTGTTTGTGACTGATTTTAAGTTTAGATTTACGGGACTTTGGACTAGCACATCCCCATTCTAGGCAGAGCTTCCTTTTGACTGTAACCAGTGGCTATCAAATTGCAAGACCAAACTTGAACTGTGTATCGCATTGGTCTTTGCAATAAGAGTTTGCCAGAACAGACAGGTGTGCTGGCTATTGCAACCCCAGGTGGTAAGCTCTTCTGGGCACGTGGTTGGGTATAGGAATACAGTGAGATGATTACTGTGGTCTTCACCATGCATGCAATAGCAAACAATAGCAAACACTACAGTTGACGTGGCCGGTGAGTTTCCTTCTTTTTCACCTTTTCTTCACCAAGGAAAGTTATTATGTTCCAGCCTTTGACCCTGCTGAGCCCTGTCATTCACAAGTGACTAGAGATTCTGTTCGACATTTCTGTAGTGCAAACGGGAGATGTGTCCTGCCCCATCATGCATTTTCCTGACAACAATTTTTTAGCAATGCAGAACTCTGAGATTCATCCTCCAATCTGCTACCCACCTGAGGGAAAGGTCCATGATCAGATATGCAGCAGCTGCTGCTGCATTATATACCAAGACATTGTGGGCTACTAAGACTGATTTATTACCACTAACAGATAGCTGGTTTCTGGATCTTCAGATACTTCAGAATGTTTTTCTGTGGGGGGTGGCCCAAGCCAGCATCCTTTCCTAAGCCCGAGGTATGGAGACCAGGGGCTCAGGGAAATGAAAGAGTCTCTTAAGACTCCTGAAAAATATATAGGTAGAGCAACAAAAAATGACAGACAACTTAAACCCATGAAATACATTTATACTCTCAGGAACTCTGAAAAATAAGTCCAATCTAATCATGTTACAATTATGTAACAGGGAAAATGAAAGACAGCAGTTAGATTATTTGGCAGCATAGAAAAAGTAAAACAGTAGGATAGCACTGAACTTGATCTTTCAAAAATCATGAAATATTTGCAAAGGTCATGAGCTGCTAAGCATAAAAGTGTATCAAAAATGTAAATTTCAATACAGTAGTCTGTAGCCACTATCCCAAATGGGAGAGCTTTGCTTGTCCTCGAACAGTTCAGATAAAACTGAAAGAAAGATCCAAAGCGCCTGGTAGGACAGGGTTTGAATTCAAAGCCATTCCACACCTTCATTTGATTTTCACTGCCAGATAAACCATTTGGCTTGTGTCACTCCATACTCAAACAAAGCAGAAGGCTCTCTGGACCACCAGGAAGTTTAGAAGCAGTGGAAGTTCATCCCCAAGATAGTAGCAGAACACAAATGTAGCTATTTTAATAAAATAATGTCAGGTAATTCCACTCAGAAATTCTACCTCCAGCACATTTTGAACCTCAGTGGCATGTCAGTTCTACACTATGGAAACTATGTATTTGCATATGAAAAGAGCACTTTAAGAAAGGAGAAAATAATGATAATAGTGCTGTTATTCTCTAGGCATGATACCTCTAAACCAGTTTTGTTTGAATTTTTAGTAATATGAGGGCATTATTTTTGTGTGCACCCAGAAATAAACTAGATAAGTCCCACAACAGAATTGAGTCTGCCTCTTAAAAAAATCAAAACTATGTTATCTGCAATCCAATTCCTTGCAGATGTTGAATACTTAAATACCAGCTTTAATGAAAGCAACAAAAGTTGAGTAGTCTGTGCTTTCCTGGGTCAGAAACTTAATGTGCAGGCCTAAACTGGGGGACACAAATTATACTTTAAAATATCAGTACGGAGGCATCTGAGTCTCTTCACTGCCTGCAGTCCTTCACCTTTTACTTTTTTCTTCCAGTTCCTGCCCCCCTGCCACAGGCAGAGAGGCACTAGCACCCAAACATGCATTCAATGCATCCATATTAACCTTCAGTTAGAAAGTACTGCCTGGAACACATCACTTACAGTACTCTGAAAAGCAGCATGCTGCTTTTTTAAAGAAACAAATTAAAAGGCAACTCACTGAGCAATTCTCCAACACCTGAGAGCAATTAATGTAAGCAGAAACAGGAAACATCATCAATTATTTAAAACAAAATGAATATGTAACATTGACCTTATTCAGCACTCATCAGTTTTATGCCTTCACCTGAATAAACTCAGGGGAGACAAAACCGCAAGACAGACATACACTGCAGACTATAAAGTGTAGCGAACACTGAAAGAGAGCTCTCTGTCTCCACTACTGTCCTCAGCATTTTCAGTTCTGCAAATGAGACTCAGGCTGTCAATCCCTCAGTTTTGATACATGCACCCTTGCCTTCTATATTTTGAAATAGTATATTCCTTTCTGTGCATTCTCTTGTCAAAAGAAGCAAACCAGGCTATTCAGGCTGCATGAGAGTGATCAAAGAATAGCAGACATCTTCTGTGAGTTGTCAGTCTCTGAATTTAATGAACAACAACAAAAAAGAAGCATTCATAGGTCACGCTGATTTGGTCAATACAGAGAAGGCTCCAGAGCAGCTGGTTTTCAGAGCTCTATGTGTTTTTTAAATGTGGAACTGACAGTCCTGAGGAAAATATTATAGTCCAAATGATCACAGATTTGGGTCTGGACAGAAGGGATTTCAAGGGAACATGGAGTTTATTAGCTAATGCAATTGCTGAACATAGCATATGGCAAAAGGAGAAGGATATTTGGCACACTAATGGCTAAAGATTTTCAGAGCAAAGCCTATTAGACACAAAGTACAATAAGTCCTTTGTGACTCTTCAGGCTAAACAAGGCTTGAAGTGCTGGTGTCTACTGTTCCTCCAACTCTTATTAGCAGTTTCAAGGAAATTCAGAAATGCTTCATGCAGAATAACACAAGCTTGCGCAAGGTCATGTGCTTAAAATCCTCCTACAAACATCCAGAATCTTGACTAATTTTTCCAGATGAAGAGCACTGTGTCATTACCATGGGGGGTAAGTACATTACTAGTCCTCAGGATCAGTTTCATGTTTTTATTGCTGTTAGGGTGTTATTAAGGAATCTCAGGCTTTCCATCATTAGTATTTTTTTCCCCTGTTTTGGAAGAACAGACCTTCAAAAAGTGGCAGGGAGCCAAAGACTGGCATATAGGATGTCAGCATGGAAGCTATTAAAAGGAGTGGTAAGTTAACAGCTGAGTTTTAAAAGAGAAATAAATAAATTATGCCAAGTCCTGTCACAGATTTTACTTATATATTTATTTACTATAGCTCTGCAACTCTCAATGACTTCATTAGGAAGAAGTTTAGAATACAGTATTTCCTCAGTGTCACCTAATTACATATTGGAGGAGCAGGAAATCTGAATGGTTTTCTGAAAAAACCCAGTATTGCTTACAGGTGCCACATTCAGCACCAGCACAGAAACCACTTTTCTGCTCAGGTGAACTTCTTGTCATGTTTCTGCAACTGGTGTCTTGGTGCAGCCGCACAGAAGCAGCCCAGGCACCATGGGAGCTGAGGAAAGGAAGCTACAGCAGGTTGGGAGGAAAATGTGGAGAACAGTTCTCAGGAGGTATAGAGGGATGTTGCAGGCAGGGCTTGTTTAGCCTCTCCTCAGTGAGCCATGCTCCTCTCACGACAGTGGACTTGTGGCTTTCCACAGCCGCATTACAATGCAGTGCACTTTGGGGATGTGTTTGCCCAGCACAGTACCTGTCAGGACATGTACTCCTCCCACCAGGACTAAATTCATGTGCCGGCTGCTCTACATAGGAGAATGAGCTACAGGAATCATGAGCTGTACTCTGTTTAGTGGGTTGGGCACCACTGGAACCACAGAAAGTTAAAGAGAACTTTATAAGGGAGGTATTTAGAAATCTGAAAATAGCCATTTCCAAAAATATTAGGCCCCTTACTCATGGTGACAGTCAGGCATATCTAACAAAATTCTTAATTGTACTAAATATCTTATTATAAATAACTTTTAAAGAATTGACACAGTTCATACAGCCTTTGGCAAAGAAAGAGATCAAAGCCAGACTTTCCAGCTCCTAACATGGCCCTCTAATCACTGAAGCTCCTTCCCCAATGTACAGTTTTGTACAGATCCCTGGGACCCATGGCAACAATATATCTCTAGAGCAAAGACTTCTGCAGAATGAAAGAGCTGATTAAGTGTTTACATAGATATTAAAACATGTTGAGTATTAAAAATGAGAACATTAGAAGAAATGTAAACTCTCATAGGTCAGAACTTAATTTATGGAAGTCGCCATGCAAGGCTTGAAGAAGGCTTGTCCAAAGAGCCAGAGTCCAAAGAACCAAAGAGCAAGAGTCCAAAGGACCAGAAAAATACCAAGAACAAAGTTTTTCAGATTTCAAAATATTTTCATTCACTCGATTCACAGGCTGAGTAAATTGTACCAAGACTCCTTTGGAGGAGACGTGGGAGGCCGTGACTTTCCACTGACCTTAAAATCAAAAGTTATCTGACAGCTTCTCTGGATGAATGTTGCAAGTTCAGAAAATAATTATAAACTTCAAAGAAATAGTTTTTTTTAAAAAAATTAAATATAATTCACGTCTATTTCATGCATAAAATGGTACTGTGTATGTTAAATACCCTTTCATTTGTGCTATGTAATCAATCAACAATAGCTCCAGTTTTTTACACTACCAATATATTTTAAAATACCATTTGAATTAAAGCCAAAAATGATCATCCACCCCAAAATCATGACATTCAGGCCAATACTTTCTGATATTCAGGCTGTGTTACCATTGTATACCTGCTCTGAAATAAGCCCAAATGTAATTTGAAATAACAAAACAGAACAGAAGTAACTGGGTGTGTGGCTCAGTTCTAATCTGGCTGCAGATAGTACATAGGCACTTTGTAGGAGTGTCTCTGCAGCAGGCATCAAGTGCTTATCTAAATTGTTATAAAGGCTGAACCTTAAATGCTACATTCAGTATTGGGCTCCTCACTTCAAAAAGGACATTGAGGTGCTGGAGAATGTCCAAAGAAAGGCAACAGAGCTGGTGAAGGGTCTAGAAAACAAGTCTTAAGAGGAGTAGTTGAGGGAGCTAGGGTTTAGTCTGGAGAAGAGTTGGCTCAGTGGGGATCTCATTGCTCTTTACAACTACCTGTAGGGAAGCTCTAGTGTGACAGGGATCGGTCTCTTCTGCCATGTCTCAAGTGATGGAACGAGAAGACATGGTCTCATGTTGTGGTATAGGAGGTTCAGATCAGATTTAATTTTTTTATTTTTTTCCACCAAAAGAGTGCTCAGGCACTGAAATAAATGCCTATGGAGCTGGTGGAGTAACCTTTAGAAGTGTTCATGAGTCATCTGGATGTGGCACTTTGGAAAATGGTTTGGGAATGAGTGATTATGGTGGTGTTAATTTGATGGTTGGATTAGATGACCTTGAAGATCTCTTCCAATCTTAATGATTCTGTGATTTTGTGACTGTCACACCTGCAGGGTGCCTGTGATGGTCATGTGCACCTGTTCAAAGAACTGGGCAGATGTTATGGGCCTACCTTCTCAGTCTGGAACCATCTCCTTCAATTCAGCTTCAGAGAAACAAACCTAGGTCTGAGGCAACATGTGCAACCATATAGGACAAGAGAGATCCCACAGTTGTGTGCCAGGAAACTCCCATGAAGGGTGGCTGCCAGTCTTCTGCTGAGTTCAGCATCTATTAGGATTTTCCAATATAAAGGTGACCTTCAATTTCAAGATAACATAATGAAGATAATATTTTCAAAAAACCTTTAGACAATGTTGTTTACAATAAGACAAGGTTAGGTTTAGGCTGGACTTATCACAAGCTGTCCAGATTGACTGTATGTGCTTTTTCTGGAAGAAATCACACAGGCTGTTCTTAATATAAGTTAATGATAGTGTGCTAAAAGTTACCATTCTCATTTAGCCACTGAAAAAGTGACAGCAACATTCGTACTAGTGGACAATAATTCTGTTGCGAATATTTATTATCCCATCATCACAAAGAGTTGAAGGTTGACTACATACAGAGCTTTTTTTATGGTACACAATGTCTATGTATTGTACTAATGTGTGCTGACTTGTATAACTTTTATTGTCCATGTACACATCTCTAGAAATCAGTGTAAGTTATACATTGAGAAAACAAAAATTTTTTCACTTGGAACAAAAAGTAGTGGAGAGTGCATTTTCATGGACAAATGGAAGACAAGAAGTCATGGCATTAGCCTTCAGACAACTGTTACCTATGTTCTAGTTTTAGGAGCTTATGCATTTGGTATGAAGGTCTGCCTGTGGTTTAAAAGGCTTACTAAGCCATGTGCTTTCTAGAGATGTAGCATTAAGCATTAGTGGCCTGACTAAACTGTAGTCAACTATCTGCATAAGCAAAGCAAACTTGTGTTACTTATTCAAATATACAGGTTTAAGTCCATTTACCTCTTTAGGTTATTTGCCTCTTACATAAGTATACTGTAAGTAAGTATTTATACTGTAAATTTACAGTATAAATATCATTGTTTCTGTACATTTTGTACTTATGTATGTTTATCTATATTCAATGTATATTTTATTTTACTTTAATTGTCTCATAGCCCAATATAATTTCTAATGAGTAACAGTGTGTTCCTGGGAAATCATTTCCATATCATAATGATAGAGAGAAGTAGATACTACCTAGCAAGATAATGAAAAAATCATCTGTTCCTCAACCCACCAAATGACTGCAAAAACACTCTCAGTGCTATGTAGCAGCTTATTATGTGCCTTATTACATTACTATTGCACATAGCTCTTGAAAATGTAGAAGTTACTTTGCAACTAGAAATTCACTTTCCTCAAAATTTTTAAGCAAGGGCTGACATGTGAAAGCATTGTCTTTGTCATTAACCTAAAAATAAAGAGTGTTCTTGCATATTTTTATTTTCAAAAATTCAATTTGGATCAGATTAAATAAATCAAGTAAGTATAATATATTTTAAAATGGGTCCCCCTTTATGGAAATTTCTGACTTTAAAAATCTTTACTACACAAAACTGAGCATTTCAACTGACTTTGGAGGCTGTGCTGTGCTGTTGTGGCAATAATTTTCTACAGTCTCAGGAATGGCAGAAAATTAATAAATTCTGCCAGGCAAAAATTCAGAGAGCAATTTTGTCAGACCTGTTAGGGATGTATTTTCTTAATCAGGATGATAGCTGCTCTTCAAGCTGCTCCAATTAAGAATAATCTACTGCATTCAGAAACCGTGTATACTATGCTGAAACTCAAGGCAGTAGGTTAAGAAATTATTATATGTCAAAGTTGCAGAATATAACACTAATAGGGAAATTAAATTCTTTTCCCCAAAAACTTCTTAGTGGATTTTAAATGCCTGCCTGTCTGACATGTCAATTTTTTTCTGGCCTAATAATTTTCAACATGCCCTTTGCCCTAAATCCTTGAAATAAAACAAGGATGGCATTTGTCAGCAAGTTTCTCAAGTCTGCTACTGCTCATTCCATAAGCTGTCATTTGAAAAGTTACATTTAACTTGTGAAAAGGTCATTTCTCTACTAAGAAGAGAACTTGATGTTTTAGATGATTTGTGTCTTGATCCAAATTCCATATGACTCTACAGAAATAGCTTTCACATGCATACATATCTATACATCTGTGTATATGTGAGAAACACAACAGGGCATTCTTCCATATTAAATAATTTTCCCTCCTTGGGAATTGAATATATACACACATAATCCTACGGCTTTCCACCAGGAGTCTATTTCATTACTCTTGTCATATACAGGTCAGCTGACCATGCCATGTGTGTCTGCCATACCTTCACATTTGATGTCCTACTACAAAGCAGGTGAAGAAATACATATGTGGATTTTAAAAAGCAAGAAAAAGATCCTTAGTTGCTCTGGGTGTTTTTCTATCTTGCAAAGCACTCCAGAAGAGTCTGGGAGACTGTCTTTAGTGGCAGGCAAGTAGGCAACCCATCAGAGCAGCAGAAGAAAATAACCCCACAGCTCACCTGGAGGCACTGCCTGGATACTGCTGGAATATCACCATCACATGTGTTAGTTACAGGGTTTTACAGCACATGAGTCCATACCACATCTAATGTCAATGGCACAAGTGATGTGAAAAATCACAAATAAATGAGCCAAAAAATGTCTCATCAAAGAGGTCCTGTTGCCTCATTGTTACTTAAGACTTAAATGTGAGGTAGGTTAGATGTATAGTTATTGTCCTACCTCTTGCTGGTGCTTTCAAATCTGGTGGTCATTTCATTATCCGAATTAGAGGACCGTGTCTTCTTCAAATTCACTCAGGCCCTTAAGTATCTGTGGTGATGTGTTGCAGTTACAATTCAAAGGTAAAATCAGTAAAATCCTGCTAATTCTGGCCCCAAGCGAGCTTTATGTCACCATTGCTGCCCCAAAAGCACATGATCCTCTTCCCAGCCCAACCAGAGGCCCCTTGTTGTCCCTCCATTCCACCAGCTGCACAGCATGATGGTGACTGTGTGTGGCATCTCTGTCAGGCAGCATCCAACATGATCTATATATTCTGCAAGACAAGGCTTTACGGCAGCAAATTATCCCTGCACTTCGGACTGACACATAAAAGAGTTTGCAAGACTGGCCCAACAGGTGTCAGGTATCCACTGTCTCTGGGACAAGCCCCATGAATAGGTCTCTACTGCACACGACCGTTTTCCTTTCTAACAGCTGTCAAATGTTTTTCTGGAGCAAGACCATGTAAGTAATATCAGCTTGAATGTAGCTCTTTAAAAGTGTTTGCATTTCATGAGGTGAAGAAAACTCTTTCTGGTCCAATGGAGACTTTTAACTGAGTATATAATAAAGGATTTTTTCTTTCTCTCTCTTTTATATCATGTAGAAATGTAAAAGTAATGGTAATAGGTTTTCCTCTTTGCTGATAATATAGGGTGTTTCTGACAGGGAGGAAATTCAAGATGACACATTCCTGGCTCAGTTGACTACTCTGACTGATGTGGTCTGGTTACCTTTCCCCCTCTATTTTCTTTTTAGAAATATATTATGACGGGGAAATCTGCACCTCATGATGAGCCATGTATTGCTATTACAAAGGTCAGCCCATTATATAATTTTACACATATGTCCAATACAAATCAATTCTGTTTGGCTCAAGGGCACCTAAAGAGGCCCAGAGCACATTCAATCCAAATTGTATCACATTCTCCTCAATTAAATTCCCAAGAATTTCATTCTTTTTTCAGTCCACTGAAGTTAAAGAGTGTTAAAAATCCAGGTAAACAAAAAATACTAACATTTTTTAGCATATTAACTGGAATACTTGAAGGTGAGACAGGGACAAGGCCCCAAAATGAATTTTGATGATTTACAAAAAGTCACTTTGTTGTTTCACATGATTAACCACAACAAGGTAATTAAAGTTTCATCATGCAAGTTTTCATAAACTATAAAGTTCTCATTTTTTTTACTTATAGAGAAATTAAAATAAAAATATTTTGCTCTGTGCCATGTGGATAGCTTTTATGAACCTTAGTAATATGAGGTAGATTTGTTTAATTTAGAGTGCAGTTAAATATTTTATAATACAAAGTGAATCATAGACTCACTGAGGTTGGAAAAGACCTCTAAGACCATCAAGTCCAACTGTTAACCTAACACTGCCAGGTCCACCACTAAATTATAGAATCATAGAATCATTAAGCTTGGAAAGGACTCTTAAGATCAAGTTCAACCATCAGCCTAGCACCACCACCACATTCACCACTAAACTATGTCTCTAAGCACCATATTCACACAGTTTTTGAATGCTTCCAGGGACAGCAACTCAAGCACTTCCCCAGGCATCCTGTTCCAATGTTTGACCAGCTTTGCAGTGAAGAGAAAGGGATTACTAACTTCTGTAATGGTGTATCTGTTGGTTTCAGTCCAGAAAAGTTACAATTTGGTTTAAAAATCATGCAGGTTTTTTTTATCTCTTTGAAAGTTATCCAAAGCAATCTAACCAATGTTTCTGTTAGCTAAAGAGACTTCCATCTTTTCTACTCCAAGTGCATATGCTACTTGGAAAAACTCCTTGGGAGAAGCGAGCATGCGTATCTGCTGATACCAGGTACAGGGTATTTTCACTGCAACACCGGGCGGAACTTAGGTTTGTGAAGCCCTGAGTTTAGCAATGAAAGCACACCTGCAGCTTATCAGAAGGCAGCTGCTGGCCTTAGGCTGCATCACTACAACCCTCTGACAATCACAGCTGTGCCTCTGCAACCATGAAATAGATGGAGTTCTACTGATTTGGTGCGGGTTTTGTTACTTAAGCAAAGTTCAGTTAGTGTACAGCCTAACTGTACTTTCCCAAAGAGCATCTTTTCTACTGGTTACACTCAGAGCACCATGTCTTCCTGCCTCAGAACAATGCTGCCAGCATGGATAGCACCTTACCAGGAATGATGAAGACAATTATAAAGAGGCAGAGGATCACTAACGGTATAAATTATTCAAGAATGAAACATTCAAGTAATATTAACATAAAGGTATCATCATCTGTCTCCGATAGATGAAATCACCTAGTCAGTTTTCAAGCTTTATTATCTAAATAAAACTGAGGTATGTTAGTTGAGCAGACTCTGAGAAAATTTCATCAGGATGCCCAAATTCTGTTCCTTCTTCCTTAATCAATCATATTTGCTAAATTACGCAGAATTTTGCTACAAAAGTCTTAGCAGAGAAATTGAGCTGTGGCAAAAAGAATAAAACCTTTGCCACAGTGTTAGGATAATGACCCTCAAGTGCCTTAGAAAAATAAGCTGCACAGACTCCTTTCTTTTACAGGGAGATGTGAAGGTAATAGGTAAAATAAGGTGATGTTTAATGGTGGGGATAAAACACAGTATGTAGCACTTAATTGAGGTGTCAGCCCAGTCCCTTCAGACATACACATCCACAGGATCTTGAGGTATGAGTTTGTTCTAATTCCCTCACCTCTTTCCTGTTGCAGACAGTTTTTACACCAGCATTAATGGCCTTCATCTTTTCTCATTCTGTTTTCATGGAGCTTATTGTGTCACCATAAAGACATTGATCAAGTGGTGGCTGACAGGACACAGCTATTTACTTTGAAGCAGTGGAAGCATTGCAGGGCAGGGAAGCATGGTGAAAATCTGCATTGGCTGGCACTTACAATACCTGAACAACTCATACATCTCCTTGAACAGGTCCCCAAAGGCAAAGAATAATGGCTGAGATTTCCTTATAGAAATGTCATTTTTATCTGAGGCATAAAGTCGTAAAGGAAGAAAAAACCCCTACATATTAAGCATGCTCAAAAAAGAAGCTTATATAATGATAATTACAGAGAAATGTAAAGCCAGTCTCTGAATGGTGGAGGATTATTTACTGTCATTTCAAATTGACTTATTTTAAATCCATCTAAAGCATACTTGAAGTTAAGACGAGGCCTTTCTTCTGTTTTCTATTTTAAAAGTAGAAAGAAGAGAGATGACTGGTGTCGGGTGTGTAGTTCTTTAGATAATATAATTGGTAGACAGCTGCTGACAACAAAATGCTCCTTTAAGAAAGCAGTGATTTAAAAACTACTGTGAGGTCATGTAACCTCATTATTCTCTTTACATTCTCCATTAGGTCAAAATACCAATACCTTTTGCAGTGACTTTCATCTCAGACAGCATATGCCAGTGCTTCACTTTCAACTCTGGCTTTTTTATTCTTCAGAAGGATTACAATCTGCAACACCACTGCTTCATTTTCATTACAGTGCTGTTCTACCTTTAAGGGGAAATCAGTTTCACATTGTGTTATTCTTATACTCCTTAACAAGGTTTAGAAAGAAAAAGAAAAGAGGGATCCTTTTAAATTAAGAGGTGCCAGTTTGATAGCATTTCCCAAATGCAAAAAAAAAAAAAAAAGCTTTATTATCTGAATAGTTTGCTTGAAAAGGATATGCAGCAGCAGAACATTCAAATCCCAACTGTCTAAGCTGAAGTCATTGATGTGTTTTATCTGCAGGCTGCTATCATTAACAAGGCAGCTTTAAAAGAACAATTCTTAAAGCTCGGACAATTTCTTTAGGACAAAACTCTGAGGACGCCCTCTCTATCCTTTAGCTGAAAAAAGAAATCCTCTAGTGTATGAACACATATAAAAAAGTTGTCTCCTCTTGCTGGACTTCCACAAAGTCTTTTTCAGAGTTTCTTTGCTTGACTCATTTCCCTTTCTTTGCAAGGCTAAGACAAGACCGTTTCTCAACATTAACACAGAATAATACAAAAGTTCTCTGACTGATTAGTAGCATGCAAAACCTTCCTTATGAGTCGTCCACAGATATCTGATACTGTTTTCTTCTACCTCCTTGGAAGGAAGGTTTTATGGGAAAACTTAATGTATTCTGCCTGATGATTTCATAGGAGTTGATGCAGGTGTAATGACCTACAATTATGTCAGGATTTAGTTTGATTTTGAGTAAGGTTGTATTTTCTGGCTCCTTGTTTAATTTTTTTTAAATTTTCTTTCTTTTTTCCTTTCTTTTTTCAAGGGGGAAATTTAGGACTTTTCACTCCAGCCTCCAGAATGGAATCTGATTCTGATAGACTGATTATGATAAAATAACAGTATTTTCCTTTTGCTGTCATTTGAATACGCTTCCAGTTATTTGGAACACAAACTTCTGTCTCGCTGTCTTGCATGCTGGATAAAATAAATTTCAAATGATAAAATATAAAGGAAAAGAAGGTTTAAACAAAATGATGATGCAAAGACTTTTAATTTATACTTTTTTTCAGGTAGCTGTTCGACAAAAGCATGCAATAGTTTTTACAGATTTAATGAGATCCTTTAATTGCCATTGTGAAAAATTTAGTTGATGATAACTTTACTGGTGTCTGTCTGGGAAAGTGGTATGGTTTCATGGGAACAGAGGTATATCTTTAAGAGAAAACTCTTCCACAAACTTCTGGTAAAACTCTCATATTAAATACCTAAGTTCCACAAGCTGCAGAATCGCTCTGCTTTCTTAATCTATATTATGACCAGAAATGACAAAGGTCTTCCAAAAAATTAAAGCAGCCTCATTAATTAAAAATTGGAACAATCAAGGGAATTCCTGAGAAGGAAATACGATACTTTTTAAAATATACATCTCATACTACTGCAAATTAAAATAGTCAAGACATTCTATTTTTTTAATGTCTTTAAAAATAAATTATTCCCAGAACTCTGATTATCTGTGTTATTTTCAAGGCACAGTGAATATTAATCGTTGTAAATCAGTGGAAAAAAAATAATGTTAACCATATAATAGTAACTATCATGTAGTGAGACCATTCATTAAGCAGACAAATATTCCAAGTGGGGAGCACTGAACATAGAGAAGTGCCAGGAAGGTGGAAAATGAAATTCAGCTTCTGGGAGTGGTCTAAATTTGCTTTTCCCTATCTTTCAACTCTGATTCTGAAACTAGACATTAGGAGACGGTGGTCACAGACTGTAGCAGCATTTTATTGCTGCCTAGAGCTCAGCAACATGAGGAAAAGGAACACATGGAACAGTTTGGGCAAATGGAGTAACAGTTGGAGCCTCCAGACCCAACTCCCCAAATTAATTGCAGTTTTGTAAGTTTATTTACTTCTCTTCTTTGCATATTCTTAGATTTTTATTATGTAGAGGTCAAACACTGAAGCACTAATTAAAAATACCAGTCCTTGACTATGATTGCTTTTAATGAGATTTTCATCCTGGTGAAACATTGCCCTGAGATTTTATTGTTTTGACTGTGTCTTGGATTAAGGTGAGCTTCCACACTTTGTCACTCAGGGACAGCTCTCTGTTTGGACTTCAGGAAGCCTATGAGTTATCTTTCTATTTTAAAACAGCACATGAAGCAACTCTGAATTTTGCTAGCAGCAAATGAACTGTGAGCAATCAGCATAGTGGATTTACCAGCACCTGAGTTTGAGAAAATACACCTATATAAAAAAAAAACCCAAGACTTAGATCAGAATGTATAAATGACTACAACAGGGAGTGACTGCACATACTTGTGATCTGCCTTGTACACTCATACATAGAAAAATTCTGCCTTCGTGCTCCACTTCGTTCTTCAGGCCTCAGAAATGAATTAACTGATTTTCAACAATATCTCAAAGACTAAGACTACTTAAATTGTAGTTTAGGAAGGAATACGTGAGGAGTCTGTTTTGATATAATTTTGTGGACCACTTCAGTTGACAAAATCACGTCCTTACTATCCATGTCAAAAACACATACGGTAGACCTTAAGATAACTTGTGCACTCTTACATAAGGAATGTTTAAAAAAGCCATTCTGTGAAAAGTAGGTTCTTAATAGATGTTACTTGCAACAACAAGAAGAGAGAAAAAGAGAAGAATCTTGACAATGTATTTTAGTCTAATTTGTTACACTGCCTTTGATAAGTATTTTCCAAAGCTGAAATCAGGCATGTGACAGACCTGCATATGCCCCACAAACATTTTCTCTCTGGTTATATCAAAGACTTATCCTACTTGTCTAGTCTGCACCCACCTTCACAGTAGTTGTTCAATACCTTTCTCCAAGGATTAAGACAATATGATTTTGATGCTTGTTAGATGACTGTAGTATTCAGAGGGAAAAAAAAAAAAAGACAAACCAAAATAAACCCCCAAAAACCCAACAAACTTGAAAATTTCTTGAGTGTAAGGGAAAGGAAGTTCATTAAAGGTTATTTTAAAAACATATTACTCTCTGTGTGTCAGTTTCCTATTACCTGCTCAGTGAGGATTCAGGACTCTGTAAATGATATACTCTCTGAGAAAACCTCTGGATGCACAGCAAGAGCAATATAGCAGCTTCATTTTCCTGTAGAATTTAATCTTAAGAAATATTTATTTAAGAATTACCAAACAACTAGAAATGTATCTGTGAAAATGGTTTTTGAGAAGTTTCACTTCTTAGATTTGAATATATTCTCTTGTATATATCATGTACCCCTAGAATTAAAATGGTAAGTTAGAACTATGAGTTTATTCTTCAAAGAGATATTTGTGTTCAAAATAATAAAGCCCACAAGATTTGAGATTAACTATACATACATAGTACAATAAACAGTGGTGGTCACTGTTTGTCTCATTTAGTATGCCTCTTCTGCTTGTAGAGGGACCATTGACTACAATTGTTGTAAACTGACTATATACTGTATTTGCACTACAGTGCAGAGAGGGTGAGACCTGCAGAAGGCATTTTTCCATCAAAATTCATCCTAAACTTATTCACTTGTCTCTTCTGCATGTTTCCAGTGACTTACAGAGTGCCCTCTCTGTCACTTTCAGCAGAGGGGAGAATGAGACCCACTGTTTTGTAATGTTTGCATGAGGTTTTAAACCCATCCTGCCCAGCTATATTTTTCTACTGAGTCCAGATGACATACTCATACTGTTCAAAGGTCTTCAGGGAGTCAGGTTGCCAGGCAGGTTGTTTCCTTCAAAGTAAGTTGAAAAAACTATTCAGACTTCTTTTTCTTCCTCCTAAAAATGGAGAAAAGTAGAATATAAATACTGAAGCAATCTTAATTTTTTAAAATATCTTTCCTGGATGCTAAATACCAGAGTTTCAATAATAGTTATCTTTCCTATTGTATTGACACCATGAACTTTCTAAACTATGCAAGTCCCGCAGCAGTTCCCATTCTTCTGATAAACACTGGGGAGGGAAAAAAAAAATAGGGTAAATGCCACACTTTTTTTTCAACTTCTGTTGATTAGATGTAAGACTTGGAAATATTTTGAACATTGACTTTATTGCAATTGCAGACAGGAGAGGAGAGGAAATGTTTTGTCACTGTCATCCCAAGCCTATCCAGGCATATCCCTCACAGCAGCTGGTAGTTTAGGGTCCACATGAATAGTGTACATACTTGCCTTGGGACCCAGCATATGGGTGGNAAATGATATACTCTCTGAGAAAACCTCTGGATGCACAGCAAGAGCAATATAGCAGCTTCATTTTCCTGTAGAATTTAATCTTAAGAAATATTTATTTAAGAATTACCAAACAACTAGAAATGTATCTGTGAAAATGGTTTTTGAGAAGTTTCACTTCTTAGATTTGAATATATTCTCTTGTATATATCATGTACCCCTAGAATTAAAATGGTAAGTTAGAACTATGAGTTTATTCTTCAAAGAGATATCTGTGTTCAAAATAATAAAGCCCACAAGATTTGAGATTAACTATACATACATAGTACAATAAACAGTGGTGGTCACTGTTTGTCTCATTTAGTATGCCTCTTCTGCTTGTAGAGGGACCATTGACTACAATTGTTGTAAACTGACTATATACTGTATTTGCACTACAGTGCAGAGAGGGTGAGACCTGCAGAAGGCATTTTTCCATCAAAATTCATCCTAAACTTATTCACTTGTCTCTTCTGCATGTTTCCAGTGACTTACAGAGTGCCCTCTCTGTCACTTTCAGCAGAGGGGAGAATGAGACCCACTGTTTTGTAATGTTTGCATGAGGTTTTAAACCCATCCTGCCCAGCTATATTTTTCTACTGAGTCCAGATGACATACTCATACTGTTCAAAGGTCTTCAGGGAGTCAGGTTGCCAGGCAGGTTGTTTCCTTCAAAGTAAGTTGAAAAAACTATTCAGACTTCTTTTTCTTCCTCCTAAAAATGGAGAAAAGTAGAATATAAATACTGAAGCAATCTTAATTTTTTAAAATATCTTTCCTGGATGCTAAATACCAGAGTTTCAATAATAGTTATCTTTCCTATTGTATTGACACCATGAACTTTCTAAACTATGCAAGTCCCGCAGCAGTTCCCATTCTTCTGATAAACACTGGGGAGGGAAAAAAAAAATAGGGTAAATGCCACACTTTTTTTTCAACTTCTGTTGATTAGATGTAAGACTTGGAAATATTTTGAACATTGACTTTATTGCAATTGCAGACAGGAGAGGAGAGGAAATGTTTTGTCACTGTCATCCCAAGCCTATCCAGGCATATCCCTCACAGCAGCTGGTAGTTTAGGGTCCACATGAATAGTGTACATACTTGCCTTGGGACCCAGCATATGGGTGGGGGTGTTATATCCAATCTGGGCTTAATCTTGCTGCAGCAAAAAGAGCTGAGCAAAAGCAGTCAATCCAACCAAGGCCTTTAGTGAAACCTTAACCTTCACAGAGAGGGCACCATGAAGCTAAAACCTAAATAATTAATGGCCCATAGAGTGCTTGCCTTAACTAGTAGGAAAATTATATTTCTCCATACTGGAGGTAGCTCTGGCCCATACCCTTTTTTTTTTCCTTTTACATTTTTGTCTTCTTCATAGGAACAAGTTTATAATTTTCATCATTTCACCCATTGTTACTTGCATTTTCCCATTCTCTTTCATGAAGCTGCTTGAAATCACTATGTAAGTTACACTTGGTCCAAAGAAACACTGTGCCTGTTCTCATTTGTGCATCTGAAGACTTTTTTTCATTCCATTCATTCCTCCATAGCTTTTTCTCTTTAGTTAAGTCTAGTTCTCAGTGCTTCTCCCAACCTTTCCCTTACATACCTGTATATCAATATGCAAACATCAACGAAAGTGCATATACTGTGAGGTCTGGTTTGTGCAAACCATCACGAGCTGACTGCAACACACAGGATTCCCAGCTTCTGTTTGCAGGGCTCAATGATTTCTCTTTGTGGAAGGAGTGTAACAGACCACAAGCAAAGTAGATTAGCTTTAAGGTTTCATTTAGAATTCAGGGCACTCAGGGACTACAACGGATCCATGCATTCAGAATGAGACAAAGCAGTGAGCATGAAGAATGCAAAATATGTTAGTCTTCATTTAAACCCAGGAAAGCCACTATTCCTCTTTCATATACTTGATTGGTGATTTGGTGTGCATTAGTTTCAGAAAGTAGTGTTTTGTATGCGTAGGTTTTGCCAAGAAAATGTCATACTGACTAAAATAGGACAGTAAAATATCTTTAGCTTCTGTTTTCACACAAAATAGAAATAGATTCAATATTATGTAATTATAGAGATTGAGAGAAATACAATGTAAACACTGTGAATATACTTTGTGGTATTATACTAAAAGGTATTAAACTCTTTGTTTATTTCATTTCATTGCAAATACTCCCATGCAGGGCAGCACCTCCAAGGTCTTAAGCAGTAAGAATGTACTGAACTGTAGGAACACACAAGAGTAATATGGGATCACAAAGTGTAACATATTTTCATGCAAGGTATTACGAGTGAGGCCACTTAAAAGAAACAGCAAAATTCAAGTAGTTTCCTGTGTGCAGTTGGTTGATTGCTAGCATGAACATTAAGTTGTATGGATAAATTAGGAGTATTGGTGGCTGCTGGCTTTTAGGCTAGGATCATTAACTTCACTGTCAAGCAGTCTCTTGCCAGAATGTGATAGATAGACATTTGTGTATTGACACTTAAAGTACAATGCTGCCATCATCTATAAAATATATTTTGACGAGGAAATTAATGTAAAAGTCATGGAAAGTAATGAAAAGTAATGGAAAATTTTTTAAATCATCTAAAAGGAGCAGGGGTCAAAGTTCATCACTCAGGCACAGAATGTGATAATGGCACTCCTCCACTCCAGTTCATATTGTCTAAGGAACATAATAAAATAACTTTTGGATGAAGTTACATGTGACCTTGGTATCTCCCTGAGCTCAGTGAAAAAATTCCATAATTTGCCTCTGATAATGAGTACATCTTTCCACAGTGACTAGTAAGAAAGTACACTTCTCCTCGTTAGTGCTTGAGTAGAACTTTATTGAACACTTCAGTCTGCAGAAGCAAACTAAAAACTGAAGCCTGTTCACAGGTCTGTTCAAGACACATAATTACACTGCATCTATGCCTAGGTGCACAACTATTAGGTACAAGCTTACACAGTACTTTGAGACCTTTCAGGTAGAGAGGCAATAAATACCATGATAACAAACTTGGTTTCACAGATGTTCTGCAGGGATAGTGAATAGTAAAGTGACCATCATAGAAATATCTGCTATGTAAAATCTATCACGAATGCTTTGGAAGGAAGTAAAACTTTCATACACTACTTTAAAAAAAAAAAATTAAACAGATTCATTTACAGAGTCACACAACCAAAGACCTTACAAAAAATGAAACCAGTTTAAAATTAAGGTTGAAGCTGAAAGACTACAGAGGAAGTAGTGGCAATTTGCATAGACGATTCCCCCTCTCAGGCCATAGAAGCAGGGAACTAAAATTCGTTTAACGGAAAGTGTTGGGAGTTTCAAATAAGAGTAGAAAATACTATTTTCAAAGGTTCTTACACACAACTAGTCATTCAAAAAGTCAAGATCCTTCAGTTCAGCTCTTAAGCTTTTCAGCACTTTCTATTTGATCTTAGGCCACTGACTTTGGACAGCAGCTTCAATCACAGTTCCCAGGCAAATGACTCGATGCCAAGAACAACTTTGTTTGGCAGCAGGAGCTGACACATATGCTTTAGTTCTCCTGCAGTACCACATGTGTCTTCCAAAAACTGTGATTAGAGACTATAATAAAGATCTAACTGTTACAGCATATTAGTGAGGAAATATACAGTCCCTGACTAAAGGTCTGGAAAGAGATCCAAGCTTGGAACTTTGTTTTTCATTCAGACACCAATCTTTTAAGTAACATGTTTCACTCAGCTTTCAGCAAACCGTATTTGAAAAGTTTTGGTATCAATATTTATTAGAGATGGATGACTGTTTTTAGATAAGATATTTTTCAGCAATTTCTGGGCAAAACAAACAAGGGAGAGAAGGGAGAGCAGCGTTCCAGTTACACTGTGGTAACTCACTCCCTAGTGGTTAGGGAACTCCTGAATGCCATGATACTCCACTCTGGTTGTAATCTGTTCTGGGACAATTGAATTTTCAAGAATATTTTAGGATGAATTTACTTTGCTTCCATGATGAAGAGAAGCATTCTTAGACATACTCAAATATTTGTTCAAAATTCTTTTTCAGTCAGTATAATGTTTTCCTCCATCTTCTAAAAAAACATCAGTATATAATACTCCATTGTAGGTATCATCATTTCAAAGTGTGTTAATTTAGGGTGTTAATTACAGAATGAAAAATTACCTCAAACACCTATCTGTGTACCTGGTTAGCTATCTAGGACCTTATGGTAAAGCTTTGCTCCTTAATTTGTAGAATGGTTACTTCTTTAACACCTTAAAAATAATTTCTTAGTTACTTTATTTTATTTGTGTTTTTCAGAAGAAGTTTCGTGGTGAATTTACACCTCTTCTGCTGGAACTGAATGGTTACTATTGCCACTGCTCATTTAGGCAATGAGAAGAAGCAAATATATCTCTTTCCTAATATCTTACAATTTTCATAGTCTATTGATTTTTCAGTTGTCTTATCAGATAAAAGTGTAATTTAGCAGGTTGGTGGAATCCATTCTGCTTTGTTGTAAAAACTAGCTCGAATAGTAAAAATTTAGGGTTTATGGCAAAATAAAATGAAAGCAAAAGAAAATCTGAGCAAGGTATCTTAAACAGATTACGTCTGGCCTACATGATGGGGATTTTATTTTTATTAAAAAATTAATCTTTGAACTGAAAATTTGAAACTACTTTTTGAGCAAAAATATCCACATAAATTATACATAATAATAAAATGCAAAAAGTACTTATTTTCTAATCATTTAATCCAAACCATCTCAAGAACATTATATACCAGTATTTCAAACACACATAGTATTTTTTCATAGTAAGAGCTTTCTCTAAATATTAGTTACTAGTGAAGGAGAAGAGAAATTTCATTTCAGTGGTAATGAAGCTTCAGCAGATGTCAAAACATTCTAAGTGGTTAATGACATTTCTTGTGATCTGTCTGTTGGTCGTCCTTCCCCTTGGACAAAAAGAGAATCCTTTTTATTAAATGTAAATCAGTACTTAGATAGACTCTAAATAGATGAAGAGGAAAACACTCTGACAGCCTCCAAGCTTGGGGACTGTAAGTGGGATCAACCACAGTGTGAAAACAGAATTTTTTTTCACATCTTTGTGAATGTCTAGCAATGCAGCTACCTTGATCTCCAGCTAAGAAGGAACCAGATACTGGTTTATGAAATGTATTTCTGTACACACAGACACACACACATAGATAGTTACAATGCTGATGTGCAGGCATAGCATATGTCTCCTATTTTGTCTTTATTTTAATCCCCTTGATACCAATGGCAGGGAGAAATGTACTATGGACTTAAAAGAAAAAGAATCAGGAGGGACATAATAGTGTGAGCAGATACTCCAAGGAGTGAAAACAATTACCTTTTTTCCTGAAGACGGCCATGGAAGAGTGGCATAGGCCAACTGTGGCCCAAAGACAGACAAGGGACCTGGGATTGCCAGGTGTGCCTGTGGTGTACAATGATTGTTTGGTGTCTAAACTTGCAGGCAGCTGCTACGCACTGTGTTTGGCTCCACTCCACCCACAACAGCAGCTCTGACAGTCCTATGACCACCTTGCTTTCATCCCCCTTTTTCTAACTATTGTCAGATCTTTCCTCTCCAAGACAAAGTTTCATAAGAAAAGTCGTTAAAAATGACATTGTAATAAAAAAAATATAGAATTGTGGAATTACAGAATGGTTTGAGTTGGAAGGAACCTCAAAGATCATCTCATTCCAAACTCCCTACCATGGCCAGAGACACCTTCCACTAGACCAGGTTGCTCAGAGCCTGATCCAGCCTGTCCTTGAACAATTCCATGGATGGGGTATCCACAGCTTCTCTGGGCAATCTTTTGTTTCATTGCCTTACCACCCTCACAGCAAAGAATTTCTTCTTAATATGTAATCTAAAACTACATTCCTTTACCTTAAAGCCATTCTCTCTTGTTCTATCACTACATACCAGTATAAAAAGTCATTCTCCAACTTTCTTGTAGCCCTCTTCAGGTACTGGAAAGTACTCCACAATCACCCCAGAGCCTTCTCTTCTTCAGGCAGAACAGCCCCAACTCTTTCAGCCTGTCTTTATAGGAGAGGTGCTCCAGTCCCCTTATCATCTTTGTGGCTTTTCTCTAGACTTGTTCCATCATGCCAACATCTTTTATGTGTTGGTGGCCCCAGAGATGGACACAGCACTCCAGGTGGGGTCTCATGAGAGCAGAGTAGAGGGGAAGAATCATCTCCTTCTGCTCGGCCTTTCCTGGCCACACTGCTTGTGATGCATCCCAGGAGATAGTTGGTTTTGTGGACTGCAAAAGTTGCCTTGCCATATCATGTGAAACTTTTCATCCACAAACACCTTCAAGTCTTTCTCCCTAGGGTTGCTCTCAACCCATTCTCTGCCAAACCTGTATCTGTTCATGACCCATGTGCAGGACCTTACACTTGGCCTCATAGAACTTTATGTCCATGTCCCTCTCAATGGCTATGTGCAAATTTTCATAACATTTTCATAATTTGCAACCCTTACAATATGACTCACTATCAGAGAATACTACACTGTACTTGCCACATTCAAAAAACAAATTACTTGAGAGGTCAATAAAATTTGATGCAAGGCTACTGTTTCAAACTAATGAAAATCACACCAAAATGCTTTCCGCACCTGGACTACCCAGGCAATCCTGCTACTCTCAAAACTTGGTCTCACTGCCATGTTTCCTAGCAGGATGGGGAGATTCTGAAAAATGGCAATAGGTGGGTCTTAACCACCATCATCTCTCAGCACATCTTAGACTCTTTCCTTTAACATAGCACTGCACATAACCAAATAAATCTATTGCATATATACTGTTTGTGTTGCACCAACAGTAAAGTGTAGCCTTTTTTGAAAATATTGAATTTACTGAGGATAAATGGAAAGACAGTGCAGAATTGCACAGCAGGTTAAGTGCTGCTTGGCATGTGCATCTTCAATTATGCATGTTGGTAGGCCAATCTATTCTGGCAAATGCTTGCATAGGTAGGTCTCAGATATTTTTCATATTTGTATCATCTTTTTACATTACTGAACCTACTCACTGGAAACCCTAACACACTTGGCCTACACCTAACAGGGGGATGCTCGGATCACCTGACATTAGACATCTCCAATGCAAGCATCTCATTCTCTAGTAATTCCCTAGACTTCCTCTAGCAAAGACAGTAGAGGAATAAACACTTCTGGGTACAGCTCACCTTGTCCTAAATAGTCTATGGCACATGTGAGTTATGGCCTCACTGTGCTTATTTTCTCCTTTTGACATGTCGCCTTGCCTCCATGATGGAAACACATAAAACAGTGTAATTAAAAAATGTTTGGATGCTACTAACTATAATGATTACAGGGGTCTTCTTTTGAAAACAAATGAAAGCATTTTTGTTATAGAAATCTGTATTTCCTGGGCTAGTATCAATAACATTTTTTGCTTGATTTAGTCTGGAGGGTTTTGTCAAGGTCAACAAGTCTTAAAGGTCCTTCCATGCCCCTGTTTATTTGAAGCTAGCATCAAATGTCTCAAAATTGCCTCATAGACTTCTCAGTACTTAAATGACCTTCTGTATGGTCTCAAACACATTGCAACACCTGAATGAGCACCATCTTGTGATCTTTAAATAAATCCCATCAAATATATAGTGTTTCCTCACGAGAATGTAATTTTGGCTTAAGACAGGCTGCCCAAACCACCATGGTCTAATACACCTCATTGCATTTGTGGATTCATATCCTTAGTGATAGTTTCAGCAATACAGTAGTTCTCTTTTGCTTGGAGACAGGTAAGGTATCTCTTTTCTTCCAGGCTGACAAATCTGGAATTGAGCAATTTAAAGCACTATGATCCAGTAAGCTGAGGATTTGCACACAACCATCAAATCCCCATAAAGCTGGTTTTCAATCTTCAAATCACATATTTGTAGCTGTAGTAATAATGTGTTTATTCATATGTGTTTCGCAGCTCCCCTTTGGTTAATAACCAGTTTAATGTTGGTTTCAGCTATCCCTAAAATAGCCATGCATTAATGTGTGAACTAAAATAAGAAATTAAAGGAAACTTCTTACAGACATGAACTAAAGACAAAATGTCCTCCTTTCAATTAATTTATTGGTATTGACTTTTTGTTAGCACTGAGGCTAGGTACTCTTGTCTCATTCTGAAAATAAACAAAAGTATATGTACTAGGAGTAACTCACTATGCTGGCTCTTTTCATTTTTAATTACATAAGTAACATTCTTTATGAAAGCAAAATCTTCTCCTTTCTTCTTTCCTGTTTTTAATTCCTCATTTTAACATTTCCAGTCTTCAGGCTTTCACCCTCCCATCCTTATTTTGCTCCATTCCTCTCTCCTGCAAATTGTATCTGTTGTGTTTTTTAAATGGGAGATTGAGGCTTGCTAGTCAGATATGCTACCACTCGGTAATCTGAGCTAAAACCCATGCTAAGGTCTATGCATTTAGAGTGGCAGGAAGGACAGTTCTCACCAGGTTGCCTGTGTGAGGGGTGAGAGTAGTTTTCCATGAATCACGCTGTCAAGGTAACTGAGTAAAATCTGAGAAGTCTGCTCTGAAGGGTTCAAAATGTCAGATTCCTTGATATATATCATTTTGCTGGGGACTGATTTTTCCATCTTCACTTCAATGATACAGGTATTTCCAGAAGTACATAGGAAACACACAGGCACAATGCTGAAGAATAACGACCATCTATTCAGAATTTAAAAGGCAAAGCCTGGATGCCATTCAGCTCTTACTTTAAAAAGCAGACCATCTCTTATCATTTGTGTTAGGAGGGATATAAAGCACTAAAAAGCTGTTGAGGTGCACCTTTGAAACTCTTGGTAAAAGTACCCAAAAAAGAGAGGATAAAAGGGAAAAGTTAATTATGTTAAATCCTCTGAACGTTTTGGTAACATTTATCTTGATTTCTTAGTCATTATGTCGCAATCCTGAAGTGAGAAGGAAAAGGACGGCACTCTCCAAAGTGGGATAAAACAGGAATGGCATTTACTGGGGGGAGAAACACATTTTTTTATGGGTCTGAGGGAAGGTCCTGGGACTAGGGTGGAACAAAACCGTATAGGGATGAAAGGGGCTGGAGGGTGACCAAACAAGGGAAAACAGAGGAGAGTACTGCCCTATATAGGCAAACTATATAAGGGTATAGTGCACTGCACCATAAGGTAACTAATAAGGAACTGGGGTACAATGAAACAATGGAGAACAAGAACACTTGTGAACATTTGAAAAAAAATATTCCTATTCATCCTAATACATTTAGAACTAATAAGCTATTAAGCTATCAACTCAAAGAAACAGGGCTTTGCATCTTCAGTTCTGTCTGGTCTGTAGTTCTCGGAATAGGTCTCTCTTTTTGATCTTTTCCTCTCACTTCAGGTCACGACAATCGTTGGTGTTGTTAAGTTTCCAGTCATTACAAGTTTTGGCTCCCAAAATTATCTAGAAAGATCCTACTTTGCTGTTTGTTCTTCTATCCACAATACATTTGTTTTTATAAACCCTTCACTTCTCGGCTTCTGTACTTCACTGGTGCAACTTAGAACAAGCCTCTCCCTGCTTCATGAGCGAGGTCGGTCCTGGCAATGATTAGCTGATTCCCGAGCTGTAACTGATATGTTTTGCAGAAGAGTTGCAGACCTTCACTACCCCCTCTTACTCAAGAGTCAAAGACCACACCACAGACTACCCCTGTGTCAGGAGACCCAGCAGTCTGGGACTTCCAGCAGCCTCAGATGTGCTGAGCATGGTACGATGCTATAAACAGAGAAAAAACCTTCATTGTGGTCTGATTAGAACTGTAAAATCTTCAGACAGCTAAAAGGGGAAAACCATGATCTACCACAGCCGGAGAAAAAAACCACAAAACAACAACCAAACAAACAAAAACACACACCAAAACAAACAAAACCCTGTTGCTTCTGTTGACTAAACAGCTGAATTTAAAAATTGCCTTTGTAATGCAATTAATTACAGAAAGAATATCAGTTAAAATTATCTACTTTTTTATCATCTGGTTTGAAAGATGTGCTTTTAGATGCTACATAATGATATATAAAGGTGTCAACATAAATGCTTGCAGTAAATATTGATGATTTAAAGATAGTCTTAGTTGCTGAGAGAGCAATATACCATCTTCTTCCATAGGGTCGTATAGTAATTACCATAGAAAAATAAATTCTAATATCTGTTTTCTCATGACAAAGGAATTGGAAATATAGATTTTAATATAACCATAATCTACATGCTTACTATGTGACTCATTCTTAAAAAAGTGAAATACTATTTCCACACATGGACTAGTCCAAAAACATCTCCATTAAACTCTGCACTTGTTTTCTGTAGAAAGAGATAAGTCTTCAGTAACATTTTGGGAAATCTATTTTGTATTTATTTCACATATGTACCTCTGATCTCTTTTTCATTTTAAGAGAGACTAAAGTTCCCAAAACAAAGCCTATAGTTCAATGGTTTTGGGAATTTTTTGTCACATATATTTTTCTTGTTTGGTGTATTTGAAGATATTTTCAAACACCATTTCTCCATCATAGGTCAAATGCTTTACAGTTTGCTGATATATTACTGTACTTTAAAGCTTTTTTTTTCTAAGAAAGGGACTTAAAGGATCTACACAGGCATGAAGCTTAGAGAAGGGTTTTTTTTTTTTAAATGAAAACTTAGTAAAATATTGAATACTTTGGGAAAAGTATAGCAAAAGAGAAGAGACTGACTTACATAAAAGATTTACATCATAAAAAAGGAACATGTCTTCTAAGTGAGAACTATGAAAATGAAAAAACTTAAGACCCCATAGGAAAATATGAGATCAAACACACTGAAACAGTTTTTCATCACAATGCTAACAATAGGAATTATCTATGCTCTTTCTGGTAGTGGTGATGAAATCTGTGTCATTCTTCTGGTTCTGTGCAAAAGCGTTGTTGAGCATAAACAGAAAAGTGTTGAATCACGTGCAAATTTTTTTAATTGAATCAGCTCTATACTCAGAGGAGATAGTAGCAAATCTGTAAGTCTTTCTGGCAGTTCTCAGCATTTGGGTAATGACTGAAAGCCAAGATCCTAGTAAATCCGTGGTAACTTTCTCAAAGATCTGTGAGCAAAATCACTACTGGTAGCTTGGAAAAATGGGTCAAGTAAGTATATATTCCAAGGCATCTAACAGATTTTTTGTTTGTTTGTTTTAAATTAGTCATATTTTACACTAAGTAAAGACAGGGCAGAAGAGATCTTCAAAGCAAGGCAAATAATTGTTAAATGATGTCCTGGATCTTTCCACTGGTACAAAAGAAATGCTACAAGATAGTAAAAACAATGGAGACCCTCTTACACTCACCCAGCTATTGTTCATTATAGTTTCAGGCTCTTGTCCTTTTTCATTATTTACCTTTTGGCTGGAAAAGGGGGCTGGCAGTAAGGGAGTGTCCCACTAGCTCAGTGTAAACAAAGGAGTTCTGTGTACATTAATCTAAATCTTGGTACATGAAGTTCTGTCCCAGCCTGGAAATGGGTTTCTATGTGTGGACAAAAAGTAGTGTTGAGCACCTAATTTGATTCATACCACTTTCAGTGGCAAAGTCAGTCATTCTTGCAAAATGCAGTGGGGGCACACTGCGGACTAGACCAGAGGACTGGTCTAGGTCATGTTTTGCAAAGTTATTTTAAGCTCACATCAAGTGCCCAACCCAATCCACCAAGTAACCCTCACACACCACAGCAGAGGTATGTGGAGCTCTCTTAGGACAACTGACTGATCCCAAAAGAAGTGCTTACCAAAACACATTGCAAAGCTTCTTATTTAACGTGTCTGCCAATTAAATTCCAAATAAGGAGAGAGTTTTTAAGACAGCAAGGTAGGTAATTTGGGATATGGTAAGTTTTCTTCTCTTTGGGTGACAGTGATTCTTGTAGCTTGTACAGAGTCTTTTACAGCACTTCATCCCCGAGGACAGCAAATGGCCAAACCACCACCTCTACCTTAACTTGAACACAACAGCAACAAGAGTGTTGTTTGCAAATAGATTTCACAGACAGTTCACAGCTATGGATAGAACAACAACAACGACAACAACAAAAGAAATGAAAATCTAATTTATTCGATAAAATCAGAAAGAAGCTTTCCAATAATCCCAGGAGCAGGAGAGCACAGCACAAGAAGTGAGCCAGCTAGAAACTGTATTTGTTTGGCTTGGCACAACTGTCCTAAAAGTGATATATGTGATAAGCTAAGGGATAAGACACTGACCTCTTTAATCAGAGTTATGGATCCTGTTGCTTCTGACGTATATTCTGTCCAGCCATTTTCTGAAAGTACAGTTCAAGAGCAACAATCCCTTATTTCAACTGACACACAGAAAGACTAAATTACTATTACTACAATGAAAACAATAGGGTGATTTTTCAAAAGAAAATGGTACTGCTTCTCTTGCTGTTCTCCCCTCCCCCTCCCTCAATATGTGGTTTGCCACAGCACTGCTGGTTAAAAGGAATTTATTAAGAGAATAAGAAACAGCAGAACACTAAAAACTGTTTCATGAAAAGGGAAACGTTAACAATTAATCCTGTACCTGAGGATATCACCCTGCCCTGAGGCAGGTGTACATATTTCTCACCCATGCTGTGGCAAGCCACACTCCAAATGTCAGCAGATAGACTGGATACTAGTGCTGCTTCAGGAATACTGGAAGCACAGTGGTCATGCATCTTGAGAATCAGGGGTTTTTCCAACTCAAAGACTACATTTGCAGTGTTTTTCATATTGCAGTGGGAGTGGAAGGACCTCTACAAACATACTGAAATCCCCCCAAGTCAAGCAAATGATAGGCTGGCCATATTTTCGAGTATTAGCCAGTGATTAGAACCCACAAAAATGTTAGAAATTACTAGCTTAGTAAGAAGAATGTAAGGGATTTTTGTATTCCAATAGCAGGAAATGCACGCTATCCTGAAAATTGTTTCCATTTCTGCTAAGACCTTAGAATAGAGAGAAAAAGTTTACCAGAAATGCTATATCCAGCACTTCTCTTGAGTTTCTCATCAGTACACTCTTCTTTTTGGTTTGTTTTCAAAAGTTGTTTTGACTCACTGTAGGCAGATCCCTCTCCTGCCTGTCCCCCCTCCCCCCCCAACACAATCTAGTGATGGAAATCTAAAACTCATATGTCACTAAAAGAAAACAAGATATTATACTTCCTGGAGAGAAAGAGAATAACATTTCTTTCCTGTTTTCCTGGTTTTCTTCAAAGGCAATGATTACAAAACAGAATCAGAGTTACAAAACTCTAATTCCTTTTGTTAAACAATTCAAAACAGAGAGTGGGAGCATGTCTAATATGAGTTTAGAAGTGTGATTTATCAGACTTCAGTTTGGCCTTCTATTATGTCTAAAATAGATATAAACTCTCATACATAAGGTGTAATAAAATACCGTGAAACAAGTTTTGAGATGGTGCAAGAGTTATAAAATCTTTTATTAAGAATCTGGATGCAAGAAAAATTCTAAAATGGGAAGGGGGAAGGGAGGCAGACAGTCCTACAGCTATTCGCCCCTTGATTTCATGGCTCATTCACTTCTGTATCAATAGTGTCCACACAGAAGATGCACTATTATTTCACATAATGGAGGGGGGAGCTGAACGACTGGCTTCATTGCACACTGCAGCTACACTGAGATTTGTAAAAATGTCCAAATCCAAAAGGATAAATGATTCACAGCTTTGCTGAAAGATAGCACTAAAGGGTTTTGAGAGGTTGATAAAGAATGCAGCTGTAAAAGTCTGGCACATCCAAGCTGCAGGGAATTTGGACAAGCCTACTGTATCCTCACATTTCAAGAGAACTGTTAAACTAACCCCCTCCTAGATGTTCTTTTTCAACTGCAAATGATCCTTATGATAAAGCACAGGAAGATTTAAAAAAAAATAAAAATAACAAAAAACCCTCAAGCAAAATGGGTTTGCAAAGGAAGATTCAGGAAGGCACTGAGAGAGGGGGGTGGTGTGTAGTTTTCTAATTACTTCTTTAAACACATTCTTAAATTGGAAAGAGAATTATAACTTAGCATTCCTCTCTCTCTGTGGTTTGACAAATCAACAATTTGTCCATTGAAAAATTAATGATATGTTTCATTTATTTTCACCGGTTCTTTTAATAGAATATTTTAGTCTTAAAATTGCAAGGACAGCTGAAAAGCTTCTTTGAGAATGCAGAAATCTGTGCATTACAAAAACATCTGTGACGTCTAATTCTGTTAACAATGAATGTAATGGCTTTATTTGTTTCTCATGGTATCCTCTGCATTCCAAACACTTGAGGATACTCAAATAGACATTTATCTGATTTTAACCCTGGAGGCCCCTTGTCCTGGCCACATTCCCTCCAGTCAAGAGACAGGATGCATTTCAAATCCAATCTTCATCAGATAGGTGGACAAGAGTTATATAATTATAATAATAATAGTAATAATAATAAATGTGGTCATTTCTATATGAAATACAAATTTTCCCCTTTAAGTACTTCACTAACTGAATTGACAGTAGGACTAAGCAATAACTTACTCACATATCTAGTGGCATATAGTGCCTGACAAGACGTGGTTTAAGAATCATCAAGCCCAATCCCCCATGTCACAGACGGTTACTAGCGCTCCCCTTGCTAACAGATCCTTCTCACTGTCAAAAACATTTCTAGACATGTTTTCTGGTTTTGTGTATTTTCAGGACCTGAAATATTGTTTTTTATCTATGGCAAGTACTGAGAGAACAATAAGAAACCTTCTTTCTTTATTTTAAAAATATGTCCAAATTGCTTATGTGACATTTTTTTTTCTCCAACACAAAGAGGTCTTAAACAGGTTGCGGATATGTACTTTTGCCTTGAGTTCTCCCTCCATTTCTCCAGACTGTTTGTCTTTCAAGGGTTCTTCTAATCTCCTATCCTAATTTCACTCTGGGATTCCCCTAAACTCCACTCTCCTATCTCTCTGATCTCCACACCCACCTTATTCTTTGGACATTCATCTAAAATCTCTGAACTGCAGTCACAAATCTACCCTTTTGTTCCAGACCTAACTCTTTTCCAAACTAAACTCTCAGCATGTCTCTCTGACCTCCTGTGGATAACTGTCAAATTAAGGTCAAAATTGTTACATCCTTTTCCTGAGATATTTCTGCTACTTTCTTATTCACTTGCTGTGGATAACGGTACATGTATTTATACCACGAAGATGGCTTGCTCCTAGTTTTCAAATGTCAAGAACTTGTCAGAAACATGAATATGTCTAAGTTCTACTGCTCAGTACCTTGCCCTTCCATACCTCCACATAACTAAAATTTTTGCCCAAATGATCATCAAATGTCTTCATACTTGCAACTTTCTTTTGTTTGGAGTTGAATAAAGGAACCTCAGTGCTTCAATGTGTTGAAATACTGCTGCTTTCAGAGTATTTCCCTGTCTCATTTAGTGAGGCAAGCTTTACTCTGCACTCTCTCCTTTCCCACGATGCATGTGACTTCTTGAAGTTGTTCACAGATTTTCCTTTCCCTATTTAACTAATATCTGTTTTTCACTTTCAAGACGTTGAAGCCCACATCCAGTTTATGACTATTTCCTTCATACTTCATCTGGTGAATTTTCAAACAAGAAGTTTCGGACTCACACACAGGATTCTCTTTATGCTTGGGAGAAATTCCTAGTGAAATTCACAGAACTACCTTATAATCTCTCAATTTCTACAACTGCCCTTTCCCTAACAGAAGCTGGATAATATTCATCCCATCAGTGTAACCTAGCCATTAACTGCTATTTTTAACTGTGTCATTTCCTTATTGCTTTTTGCTCCAATCTCCTGTGTAGACCAGATGGCAAGCTGGCCAGAGACCAGACTTGTGCTTTGCATCTTTATGGAGGTTCAGCAGAGGGAATTCTTATCTCGTATGTAGGGACCCAGAAGCTGTGATAAATACAAATCTACAAAATGCTAGTTCTAACATACAGCATGACAATAATAACCATAAACTCTTCTGAGTTCTCAGAACCACTGTGTTTTTCATATTTCTGTCATCTAACATCACTAAACCTTTGCACTGGAAACCCTATCACATCTGGCCTGTGCAGAACAAGGGGATGCTCAGATCATCTGACATTAGACATCTCCAGTGCAGGCATCTCATTCTCTAGTAATTCCCTAGACTTCCTCTAGCAAAGACAGTAGAGGAATAAACACTTCTGGGCACAGCTCATCTCGTCCTAAATAGTCATCTATGGTACATGTGAGTCATGGCCTCACTGTGCTTATTATCTCCTTTTGTTTACGATGATGAACAGAACTGCAGTGCAGAAGCCCATATATGTGGTGTAGCTATCTAAAGGTAGGTGATGTAAATCCCAGCCCTGTTATAATGGCTGGAGGCACAGGAGACCAGTGTACTTTTCTCTGGGCATTTCAAGTTCCATCTTTTTTTATTTAAGGTGTTCTTAGCACAAAACTTGTACCAAGGACGTATATGCAGGGAAAGTTGGTTTCATCAAATGTAGCCAAAAGAACATAATAGTTATTTTCTGTTCCACAAAAGAAATAACAGCTGCTCATTTCTGATATAGAAAATACACTGATCTATAATTTCAGCTGGCACAAGAACAATGAGGGCTTAAGTCTTTCATTTTCCTTAATCTTTATATAGTTTTAATTTGTTTTAAAGTTTAATCACCACCACCCCCTTTGCCAGGTTTTTTGTACGTGACCTGAAACTAACCCTTAGACAAATGCAAAAGCAAAGAGAGTCTGAAACAGTATCTGTATGTTCTTTTGTCTTGGGATATGTAAATTAGGGCACTGGGTGAATAACACTGCTTGGCTTTGTGTCATGAAATGTAATTGTGGGGCTATGGCAGGGTCAGGATTTATGAAGCTATCAGGACTGCAGTGGGCAGAGTGCCAGTTTACACCTGCAGCACTGTTTCTGCTGCTTTCCAGACAAGCAACTGTGGAGTAGAAACACTGGTCTGTAAGCTGACATTATTTAACAGAGAGGCAGGCACTCCTTTGAGATGGATAGGAAAAGCACAAACTGGGGAAAAAACAATGAAAATAAAAGACAGATAAATCTCTAGCTTGAATTTATATGGTGTAAATAGAAAGTATTTTTGAATAAGGACAAAGATAGTAATAGAAATAATAAATAATTTGAGCAATTCAGAGAAAACCTCTGAATATTTAAACATGAATAAGAGAGAAAGAGGACTCACGGTAAAGAAATTAAAGAGAGAAAGTAAAGGATTTTTTTATGCAGTGACATGTCTTTTTTTTAACCCTAACATAAAAAGCGCCTTTTTACTGAAAACTAGTGTGATCTGTTAAAGCAAACACAAAAGCAAAAAACCAAACAAAACACTAAATCTCTCTCCCCGCCCCCCCCAAAAAAAAGAATCCAACAACAACAACAAAAAAACCTCACCACAAAATAAAACAAGCAGTAAATAAATAAAAATACGAGCATATGTAAGTATTTCTGCCCCAGTGGCCAAGTTTCTTTGGATGTCCATAATACTATTCTCCCTCTTACTTTTTCACAGCTCACTGACCATATTACACAATCATCAGCTTCTGAGGCTGCTCTGGAAAGCAAAGTAACATTCATGTGAATCAAATGTACTAAATGAAGGATTACAGAGAAAAAAATCAGCACTTCTTGTGTGTGCTCTACATTACTTTTTTGGTTATTAAATGGAGCTAACATTAATTCAGCAAAAATTTGACAAGACATTTGTAACAAAGAATCTTAAGTATGGAAAGTAGTCTCTTTGTACTGAGGCAGTATCTGAGTAGGTCCAATTTACTTTAATATATCCTGTCCACAAATTTGTATTTCTTTATACTACTTCTCGGTTGATTGCATGCAAATAAGCATAATTTCCATTGAACAAAAGTGTCAGATAAACTAGAACTATTTCTACTTTTCACTTTCATGCATTCATATTTCATAAACTAATTAAAAATGTAATATTTCAATTTCTAAAATCTTTGCTTGTCCTTAATATTTTTCTTCAATCACAGAGTGCAAAAACAGATGCGCACATGGTGAAGGAAACAATTAAAACACCCACCAAAAATTTCAGCTTTTTTTCTACGTATGTAATTATTTAAAGATCTTTTTCCAATACTGTAAATATGTATATTAGGAAAGTTAATTAAACAAGAGAAATTATTATTGCATTGTATAATCAAGGAACAGGGAGAAAAAAGGTGAAGCCCAAAGTGAGCAAGAAGCTACAATAAGTTGTTGCAATCACACAGTGGTGCCTCTACTTGTGTGCTTACACTGGGTGGATATGTTAGATCCTCCTCTGTTTCATCTGCAAGGAAACCAAGACTGCTCTTTACCTTAACAAACGCACTCCTGTTCTTAACAGAGAGTCGTCAAACACACAAAGGGCCAGCTACTCAGCTAGAACAAATCAGCACAAGTAATTTTAAGTGGTTCTCATATGCCAAGATTTTGATAATTCCCCATCTCTATTCATATCTTTAACTTCAACTAAATCTTTCTGTAAAGTCTTTTTCTTATTTATATGTTCCTTAACTCCACCCTTCATCTTTGCAAGGAAATAGTATATGCTTAGTTCTCTCCATCTGGGCTTCTTTTTCTTTTTTTTTTTTTTAAATTATATTTATCCTAGGTTCCAAATGATAATGCTAGCATTCATTAGACAGATCCTCCACACTCTTGGTTCTTCCAGTGCAAACTTTTATTAAAATCTAGATAGAAAGAGAGACAGCATAGAAATGACCATTAAAATGTTTCCAGGTGAAATAAAATTATCTATTTAATGTGTTAGTTCCATCTGGCAAGAATGAGATTTCTGTTGGCATGCAGAAAATTCAACATGCCAATCTGGCATTGCATTTCTCATTGGAAGCCCTCACTGCGGTAAAGTGCACTATATGAGGCTAAAAAATTGGATGAAAATCACCTCACTATTTATGTTTTATAAAGGTCAGAGCCTCACCACTGCACAATACTCAGAAACTTGGTTTTGGAAGGATGTATGTGCATTAAGCCTGGACTTGAAGTTAAATAGAAGAGAGCATACCTAAACTCTGGGCACTAGATTACTGCTATACATTTTCATTGCTGCTGTCACTAACCAGACAATAGGTGTGAAAATTACAACTAAGCTGAAAAGCCTGACTACTTACTGCATCACTAGATGAACTTGTCTTTTCCAGCTGTTTATATTTAAATTTAAAACTAATACAAGAACATTTTCCATCTAATATTTGATAGATTCTACTACAATTCCTTCCCCCTCTTAAGTGCACTTCTTAACAGTGTGTACAGCGGAAAAGGGCAAGGAATTAATCAGAATGCCAAAAGAGTTGGGTTACACAGTGTGTGGAAAGCACTTCAGCTACATTATTTGCTCAGTTTCTGTAGGGAGTTGTGAAATAGAGGTCTTAAATTTAACGTGTCTGGCTTACTTCCACCTGGATTCACTTCAAACTCGTTGCCTGTAGCTTGCTGAATACAGAATGGGAAATCAGTCATTACATTAAGAACTGATGGCAAATGATTCCAATTCACATTTTTCAGCTGGTATGTTTTTTAACCTGGAGCAACACCAAATTGAAAAATTCTGCAAGCTGGGCATAAAGCTGTGTTGTAGACTAAATACATTTCCAGTTCTGTGAGGTCCACAAGGGGATTTTTCTCCAACATTTCTCCAGTTGCTATGCTACCCACTGAAGTTACAATGTGCACTGTATCATCAACTCTCATCCCGTTCTTTTTCTCTCTGCTACCTGTCAATGTCAAAGCTGCTCAGCTGCTGTGATCTACAGTTTTACCATTGACCCAATTTCAATATATTTATAAATGCCTGATAGAGATGTAAAGGCTATTTGTTGCAAAGATAAAAACAAGGTTTTGAAATTAACCTACTGCACTTTGTGTTTTCAAGCATGCATTTTGGTTCCATGATGTTGCCAGAAGTTGTGCATCTGTCTGTTCTCTGTGAAAAATTCAGTTGTTACTCAAATGCATTTCAATTGCTCATAGGGACATTACTTGGCTCTATAAAGCACTGATACACATTCCCCACCTAATTATTTTGAGAAAACTCTGACAACTCTAGAACTTATGTACATGAATGAAAATTTTAGTGCCTGGAGTCTCAAATAGGCTAGAAAGGAAATCATAGTATAGAAAGGAAATCTGTCAAACCTGGACTCTGCTACTGATGTCATCATAGCCAGGGGGCCCTAGTGCCTTTGTAGCACTAGATGTGTTTAAATGGGTATTGAGTTTGTGATGTTGACAAACGTAAATTTGCAAGTTACAGAAGAATGTTTCAAATGTGTCACTAGACAGCAGGTCCAAAATAATTTCCAAAGGATCATAATGTGAACTTGATACAGAAAAATCATGATAAAAAAGAAAACAAACCACACCTTCTTTTTTATTATTATTTTTAATGAATATAGTTTAAATAAGATGCAACTTTTATTCCTGGAACAACTTAGTGCATACCCCCTATTATCCCCATAAAAGTATCTCTACATTCAGTGACGGTGCAAAGGCAAAGGGTTTAATTTGGACTTATCTTTTACAGGAAATACAAATGGGACACATACATTTCTGGGATAGTGCCACTCAAATCAAATTAGCTTTGCCTTGACAGTTTTATGAGATTCTTTAAATTCTACGGCTAACTGAAACCAGATTAGTGACTTGTTTCAGTATATTTTCTTACTTGTATTTCTGTAGAAGATTTGTATGTTAAGGGAAATCTGGATATAAAAAAGTATAAAAACATTGGTCAGTGTAACAATTTCCACCAGTACATCTCAACATGTGAAGAGAGATCTTAGTATCCATGTGGAAAATTGGAAGAGGGAAAGAGGCAAGAGGAGATTTCCTAGACATAATAGAGTGAGAAAGTGGCAAATATAGGAATAGAAAAAAGTGGATTGAAAAGTGAAAAAACAAGAACTTTTTTTCTAAAAAAAAGATATGCAGTTTTATCATAGCTTTACAGTGAGCAAAAATTTTCTTCCCATCTATTCCATGATGAAAAACCTCCCAAAAGTAACGTGATTACAGAGAGAAAAGTTTCATCATTATTGTCATACTTTATTCAATGGCCATTGTTTGGGATAAACTTTCATCTGTCCCAGGAAACAGTGAGGCCAGTGTGTGTGTTTGCCCACTGAGNCCTCTCTTTCCCCCCCCACCCCGTGATCGGGAGGGGTCTTGGGGCCTCTCTCCTGGGCCCTTTTGGGAAATTGGCATTTAGCCAATTTCAACCGGTCTCAGGTACCTTTCCAGTAAGAAAAACGTAGATTTGAGTCTCACATTTTAACATGGAAGAAACAAAGATAACAAAAAGATATATTAGTTTTCCCTTCACTGGAAATGCCTCAAAAACTGCATGGAATTCAGCAGAAAAACTCACTCTTCAAAAATCATATTTCTATACATGACTACTTGAATCTGAAGTGGAAAACTGAAAGGCAAAAAGTGTTTTTCAAATCATTTATTACTTAAAGCAATGACTATGTCAGTGACACAGCATGAAGAGTTTTACATTTATGTCAGAGACATACTGGAAACTCAAATCCAACTGCAATGAACATGTCAAGATGAAGGATTTTCTGTCAGAAAACTAAGATTTGGTTCAGGGACAAAACTAGAATGTTCTGTTCCTAGATTTGATCCTGATGCAGCCCAAAAGGGTGGAAGTCTTGTGATAAAGAGTGTAATTGTAAGAAAAATCACATCTGAGATGCTTTGTTAACCCAAACCTTACATTGGTGCTGAAGGGACCAGTAAAGAAATAGAAGTATCTGTCAAAATCCCACAAAGAAAGAGATCATTTCATGGTAGTTAAGCTAATAAACAACACAAAAACTAGCTGCAGTTCTAGCATCTTGCTCAGTAAAGCTAGACCCAGTCTGCTTCCATTACATCTTACCTTTAAAGTCATTTTAAAACTATGTCTTAAAACTGTCACTAGAACAGTCACAAAAGGAAGGAGAATCCATCACCTCAGGTACCCCAAAATATTTTTACTTTTGCAGCCAGAAGATAAAGATAAACGAGAAAAAATATATCCATCTAGTCATACATTTTGCTGGATTTTCAGATCATGAAGAAGTTATGTACATTATGTACAATTTTCCAAATTGCTCTCTGTTTATGCAGCATGTTCAGAATCCAATCTTATACATAGCTTTAATTCTCTCTTCACTGACTTTTGATTAAAATTATGCCAGATAAGATTTTCATTCAATATAAAACTTTAAAAGGAACAGATAATATTAAATATTTCTCCAAATAAGCAATTCTGCTATCTTAGTTCTGTATTTGGAAGTGAAATATTTTTGTAATGACAACTTCTTTTGTGTGTGTATTTTAAACAAAAATTTTAAAAGTCTACTGAAGAGCCATATAAAAACATTGTTGGGGTGCACAAAAAGCCAAAATCTTCCTCAAAATGTATTTCAACTCCCATTTTTTCATGCTATTGTTACCTGTTATTGGTCATTAATAAGAATTTGGTCAACCAATGCACATTTATGTACATATTTGTTCCAGAAAGTTTGTTCTTTAGGTCCCTGTTCTGAATTATGCAGATATTTGCCAGTAAATTCATCTGGCAAGTGGAAGTTTTCACACATGTATGTTTTTTCCAGGATAGAAAAGAAGGTGAGATGTTCTTGAGAATCCAAATTAAGCCAATTTCTAAATTTTGTTATGCTTACTGCTTTCACGTGTTTCAGTCTGAACATCTTTCTAGGATGTCTCTGGAAAAGCAAATTCTTTGAGAAGTTAAGGATTCTGCTATATTCTAGCTAAGGCTTTTGGATAATATAACAATACACCTATAAATTAAACAAATAAATAAATAAAATGCTGTATTTCCCATTATAGGTATGGGGTTTTTTTATCAACTCTATAAACGTCATCAATTTCATTAACTGATTCATCTCTGTCTTTGTACATTATTGCACAAACTGTGGAACTAATAACAACTCGTAAACTCTGAACAGGAAGCTTGCCAGATGACATACCATCTATCTTCATATTTGAAATATGAATAAAGTTTCAAGGGTCTGAAGCTTTGAAAAACTTTGAAAACCAACATGTCCTGACAGGTCATTCAGTATTTTCTCTGACTTAGGTATAAAATAATAATTTATTTCCTCTTTGCTTTTCATATAATCTGATTTATACCTTCATGAAGTGTATTGTTTCTTTTTCAGATACACATGACATTACCACAGAATTTGCATTCTTTTGTTTTTTCTTGTGTTTAGTCTGGATGGTATAAAACATCTTTTAAACTGTGCTATATCCTTACTGATGCAAGCCACATCAGTCTTCAAACTGATTATTATAGACAAAGATCTCCAAGGTGTAAAAATTAACTGCTTAAACTCACATTAAAAAAAAAAGACAGACTGAGCTTCCAACAATGCAGCAATCAAAATACTGAATAACTGATAATTTTATCTATTCTCCTAAACACGGTGTTGTATTAAAGTATGGTTACCTGTCATAAAACCTGTCAGCTCTCACTGATCTCCCCCTAAACTGTAACAATTTTAAAGCAATGACCATCTTTATATTTTACTCTTTCAGGATATGTAGCTTCAGGATGGGTAACTGATAACTGAGGTTTGTACGTGTTTCCACAAGGCAACAATCAAATGATTGAAGGAAAACAAAAGCCACTATTTTATTTGGCAAGATAACATAAAAGCAAGTATATAATTATTATCTGTAGTAAATATAATTATTATCTGTAGTTTGTTTTTTTTTTTTAAATATAGTAGGTTTACACAGTCATCGTAGAACATAAAGAAAGTGGGTAATTAGGTAATACAGCATAAGTTTTCCAGGGGGAACAATCTATAATGAGCTAGTGTGTTTGTACTTTCACATGAATTTCTGGCAATGGTTATCATTGCTCTCACCCCAGTAGCATCTTTAGAAACCAGGGAGTTGTCTTTACTAGCCGGAGGCATTTCATCAGGAATCATCACATGTCATTATCTCTAAGAAACCTAATCCCAAACCTACGTTGTGCTAGTGCCTATTCTTTCTTTTCCTCTCCTTTGTTTTCAAAATCTGTGTGTCTGCAACTATAATATATAGTTAGTTTGTGGAAGAACTGAGATCAACTAAGTACAAGTTCATTTGTCTCAAGGTTTCTGGTTTGTATAGCGGAATTTAGAGAGGAAGAAATAAAAAGAACTGAAGACAAGAAACACAAGTCTTTTGAACACAAGGATATTACTTGGAAAAACTTTATTTGTAGATCATGTGGCCAAGTCAACCTACAGCAGCCTGACTAATAAAATTCAGCAATTCACTCAATCGTCTCTAGGAGACTTTGGGCTTTAAAAAAAAAAAAAACAAAACAGAAATAACAAAAACAAACAAGCGTGAGAAAACAAACCAGAAAAATATTAATTTAATTTTCCATAAGAAATGATGAATACAGAAAAGTCCATTCTCTGGAAATTATTTGGCTTAGAAGTAGTTAATGTTCCTGAATATATAAAAGAAAAAAAAATAATTCTGCAAATACATTTGTATAGAACACAAATTGGTCTCAAAACTTATATCTTTGACTAGAGAAATTGTTGCTATGGTTGGACTAAAGGAAACATAACTTTGAGGATTAAAAATCTGGCTTCATGTCTGGGCCAAGAATGTGTTTTATATTTACAACATTCAGCAATAACAAGATAAAGAAAATTATTAACACTGAGCTTCTGTAATTCATAGGGTTTTGTATTTCACCAAATTTCACTCATCTCAACAGAGACAAGCTATTTCACGTATTTAAACTCATATGCTAAGGAAAAATTTCTTATTTAACACAAAAGTGGTTGGAGACAAACCTAATTTTTTTGCCTACACACCCACTCCAAATTAGCTAACTTAAACCAGACCAGAAACTGGTATCTTATCCTAACACATCACTGGCTAGGCCAATATGCTCTCCTGAGTTACACACTGCATGCCTAAGCTGATGAACTTTGCTAGAAATTTGTTCCTTTAAACAGAAGGCTGTGCTCCAGAGTATCTACAGACCTGGTTTAACTAATTTGCCTCTGTCCTAGTTTAGCAGGAGGGACCAGTTATCAGTGTGTAGGGGTGATCAAAGCTATGTATTCTACCCGCTCTATTCATTCCCCAAGAGCAATGGACCATTTGCAGCAGCTGCCCAGGAAGGCGTTAGCACATTCACACCCAGCCTGAGGGGGTGTGGCTGCTAATGGGCCATCAACGGTTCAACAATACCCCATAATAATACAGAGTTAATCACCCATTGTGTGAGTCCCCTCCCTGGGGGAGGGATTGGGTGCTCACTTAGGGTACATAAACGGGGCTCAGAAGAGCTCGAGGGCAACGTGATCCAGAGGAGCAGTAGGACCTCAACAGGAGGAAACCACTACTCTCGATCAGACTATGACCATCACTCCCAACCAGACCACAGCCATCATCTGCACCAACAGNGGTTAAGAACTGTTATCTTTTCCTTTACATGTATTTTTCCTAATTAAAGTTCTGTTTTCTAAATTTAAAGGAGGGGGATTATTTCTTGGCTAACATAGATATCTTAGTTCTCCCTCAAACTAAGACAGCCTCCTACGTGTGCCCAAGACAATTGATTTAAATATAACTCCAAGTTTTCTTAGCCTTAATAACACCTTTGAATTGCGGGAAGACAAACCCCTGGTGCTCCAAAAATACTCCTGAGAGCAGTAGATGTAGCAACAGACCAGGTACCCAAGTTACTTAGCAAATTAGATTAGGTCAGAATTGTTGTTTTAACAACTGTGATCAAAGCAGAATTGAGTGAAAGGAGGGAATGCAAACCTAATTTAAAATAACAAGGGCAGAAACACCACCCCAAGCTTTTTACTACAGCACTTGATTCACAGAAATTGAATCACACAGAAAAGTCAGACACATACAATTTTTCACATTTGCTATTGTTTCCTCATCAGTGAAGTTGAAAAAGTTTAATTAAAATTGAAATATACAGACTACAGCCTTTCATAATATATTACATAGTAGTTAAAACAAAATAATGAAATCACAAAAAAAAATCCTTCAAACTCACTGGAATATTTTCCACAAAAATGTTGATGAAATCAGCCCAAACAAACATTACAGATGGATTTTTTTTTCCATCAGAAACTTTTATAGAAAGTCTAATTATGACAGTTGTCTAGGCTTAAATTAATGTAAGAAACAGAAATATGTCTAAAAAAATGTGGGTTTTGTTGTTTTGTGTTTAGCAAGGATGTGGGAGTAGAAAGTATTTGACAGTACACACTGTATTGAACAAGAAGTCCTCAATTCTTCCCACTCTTTATAAAAAGGGATAAAATGACCTGTTACATCCATCATTACTTCCTGTAGAGAAAGTTAATAAAAATAAGAGAGCAAATTACTATTACCAAAACTCTCTTGGAACAATGTCAAAAAGAACAAAAAGTTACAACAGAGTTTCAGTTTCAGCCTCCTATAAAACAGAATTTTTCTACAGGATTTTTGTGCTAAAACAACATTCAGGCCACAATTAAGCAGTTGTTTAACAGACACACTGGCTTCTTCACAGGTCCTTGTTTATAAGGCAAAACACTTTGCTCCTCACCTCTTTTGTGAAATGCTAAAAACTCAATCCAGTCCTTCAGCTCTTCTTTACCTGCATAATCCTAAACAATTAGACATTTCATGCGAAGAATGAATATTTCAACTTCTTTAAGTCACCAGTAAAAGTAAAATTTTTGAAAACCAAAGGACTAATGTGAATTAAAGGGAAGGAATTTCTCAGAATGATGAGCCATAATGAGAATTTGTAACTTGGGCAAAACGTCATTGTTAGTGCTAGTAACATCAGATAACATTATTTATATTAATGTCGTGCCTAGAATGTACCTTGCTGAGAATCAGTAGATGTGGTCTAAAGCTGTAAAATTCTGGATATAAGGGGGTTCAAATCCTCCATCAGCTTTTTTAAAGTCCTACAGTAACACAATCATGACAGATATCATGCTCCATCATGTATCATCAGTCTATATATGTGTATGCAATTAAAATGCTTTTTTCCTGGAGTATAGTATTCCATGAGAAATGTTGAAGTACGCCTTCCTGTCATGCATTTTATAACAACTCAGATTGCCTTAAACTGTACACGCAGGTCTGAGTTGGTCAAAGACAATGCACATCTAAGAAACAAATACCATACAAAGAGAATGAGCTTGCACAAGCTTCCATGTCAAGTTATGGCCACAAAAGATACTTTGTTTATAACAGAACAGAGAGAGAGCTCAGTCACAGAGAGAAAACATATATACAAAATGTTGCAATAGAAATTAAATATAAAACTAGTAAATTCCTTAGCAATCTGTGGATTTATAGCAGATTGGTCACATCAGTGTGATCAAGCTCTGAGGAACCTTAGAAGAAAATCTGACCAGATTTCCTCTGTAAGTTTTCCAAGTTAATTCTTTTTTGGAAGCACTTACTAGAAATATTCTTCTGTGAATAGCCCCCTCCAGATTTGCTTTACTGGAAAATCATTAGTTGAATATCATGACATGTTAAAGGACATGTCCTTTCACAGAGCCAGCAATGGTTTTCCAATGAATAGTTTCCACAGGGTTTTTTTTTGTTTTTGGAGAACCACCATCTCCTTACAAAATTGTGTACACTGACTGGCCCTTTGCTTTTCATAATACAAGAAATAAAAACATTATTTTGATGAAAACAAGCATGGTAGCTCATTTTTGTCCTGTTTGTCCTTTAGTACTAACCACCTTTGACCACACATAAGTAAATGAAGTTCCCTTTATTATTTATAGTTGAAAGGCTCTGCAAATCTTTATTTTGCAATATTTAAAATGCATGGGTATTTCAATTTTCATATAACAACAGCCCAAAGCTACACAATTTTGAAATAGAGAAAACAAATCAAAATTCTTTTCTATTTTATACCAAGGCTCTGGAACAAGGGTAACTAAATATATGCAGGCATGCTACCGCTCCTTTGAGATCACACTTCAGCTTTGCCACAAATCTTGGCTAAACATTCCCACTGTATGCTATTCATCCACATATTTTGCTTTTGATTGATTTCTTCTGTAGGTTGGCTGATAACTCCAGCACCTCAAAACTTTTCTGACTCTAACACACAGGACTGCTGTAGAAATAACTGCTCATTTATGTTATGGCCCTACTGTTTCTTGCAGGAGAAAACTCACAACCAGTGCATATCTCTTGCAGTGCCTCCTGGCCAGGTAAATGCTCTTGTCCAGCTCTCTATCACAAGGGCAGTGAGTGCTACAGAAAAGAAGTGCCTTCATTTGATCTAACGCCAGAAACATAATAAAAACAAGACTCAGTTTCTTAGAGAAGGCTGATTTTTGTCAAACATCCTACAGCTTTGCTTAAATACCCAGAGAAAAAGACAAGCTTGCTGCCCAACCTTCACCAGCCACTTACATATGCCTATCACGGGGATGGAGTGTGTGGTGTTAATGTCCAGACATTACCAGGGATCTTTATTGAGGAAATATTTACCTCACAGGGATCACAAAACTCTGGGTTGGAAATTGTAGACTCCAGGGCTTGCTGAAATGACCAGAGCAGTTTAGTGGAATTACTGCATTAAGTCATTAAAATTATGGAAAAAAAACTTTGCTATGGAGTTTAGTGGTGTTTTGCCACCTCGAACAATTTACAAATGTTTTTTGTACATTGGCTATTCTGTGACAAGGATTTAAATATTTGACAATGGCAGAGAAGAAGAATTTTTTGTTGGAATAACAGGTCTGAATTGTCAGGTAGAATTTTCCTTACAAATAAACTCTTTATTTCTGTCTGTGCTTAAGGAACTCATTCTAAAAGTCCATTCAGAACCAGGGAAACAGAAAAAACAGAATGCCTGGACCAAAATTAGGCAGATACAATTAAACACAGAATATTTATTTTCTTAGTGGAAAAAGCTCAACCAACTTAAAACAACAAGCTGAACGGTTTTATTTCCTTGGTGGTTTTGAGGGTTTTTTTTTGTTTGTTTGTGGTGGTTTTTTGTTGTTTTGTTTTTTGTTTGTTTTGAGGGTGTCTTTGTTGTTCTTGTTTGGGGTTTTTTTTCTGGTTTTTGGGGGCTTTTTTTCTGTTTTTTTTTCCCTATGGCATCAAGAAAGATTAGGCTTTGAGAAAACATAAAACCGATATTCTAAAATGAAAGTACTTATTTTCATTTGCTTTGTTTGAGGGTTTTTTGCACAATGGGTGGGAGCAAGGAACACCACATTTTCAGATCAGGGGAATTACCATAAAGAAATAAATACAGTTTTCTACAATTCTTACCATAATTAACAGACATGTATAAAGTACAAAAGTAATTTTGCAAATAATTCCAGAAAGAAGAAAATACTGTTAAAAGTTTGTACCACAAAACAGCTCAAAACATCCTGCCTTGGTAAAAAATCATATGTAGCATCCAGCCTGCTAGCAAAACCTTTCAAATAACCTTTACACCCAGGAATTGTACTGGTATTAGAAAAGGATATGCAGTGTTATCTTCAAACAAAAAGGAATTAATTTGGTTTATGAAAAAAGCCAGTATCTTTATATCCATTTATAAGGATATTGTGATGTACTATAAGGTCTAAAATGTAACTGTACAGTAACAGTATTGTTTCTTTCCATGTAGGGAGGCAGAGCTAACAAGAATGGTATTGAAACACTGATAGGAGAGCAATGTTTACTCTGCAAGCATGCTGTGCACAGAAGCCTCCATGGCTTCCTGAATGACCTAGTCTAGTTCTTACACTGCAAGAGAAACTGTGAATTTGTGGAACTATAAAGTCATTACCCTATGGACTTGAACTTGCCTTTTAATTTGCTGTGTGACCTAAAACAACAGGCCACCAAAAGGATGTCTTTTTCTTCTAATGGAAACGTGTACATATGTATATGCGTGTATATATATACACAATGCGTGTACACAGGAGTTTCATCACGAAGAGGAATTTTTAGGTGTTGTGTCTTTAAAAGCCTCAATTGAGGGTAACAAAATTTCTCACCTTACTCCAAGATGAGATAGGTTGGTGACCTGCAAGCAGACTATTTGTGGGGAGCACCAAGCTAGTTAAAACCCAAGATCAGACTCAGGTATTTCATCGAGTGGCTATGGAGTCTCTACATCCCTACTGCAGCACCCACTCTAATTCCTTCCTTGATAGAGTTCCTGTGATCCCTAATCACATGATGAATTTGTCACAATGCAAATTTGCAAAATAGTATGGTGCTACATTCACTGCCTGGATCTGAAAAGTCTCAGTGAAAAATTAGCAAAACTTAAATCACAGAAGAATTCATTTGTAATTACTGGTACTGATTAATCTCTAATAGTTTCAGGTTCAGGGCAGACTTCTGTACAGGCGGATGAAGGGTTTGTTTCCAGCATATCCCACCAGACCAATCAGAACAAAAATACAGAAGCTGTGTCTATTAATAACATATCATGAACCCTGCCTTGGCACATTCAAACTGCTAATTGGGAATGGTGCTTAGTCACAGTAATTCCCAAGCCATGCTTAGGATTTGTGGGTTTTTTTGCTGGCATGGATGAAAACCACATCAGAGGTTGCAGGACAATACCAGAAAGGGGACCTGGAAAACCTTCCTCTCACCTACCCCGAGTTTGTAGAACAGGCTTCCTCCTTGCTCTCTAGGTTATCTTTACAAAGTGGATAAAGAGGTAAAGTTCACCAGTGCAGGGAAGAACGAGGTGTCACAGTATGCAGAATGCCAAGCAGGAGGCACAGAATTGTACAGATTACAGCAAAAATAACTTTTCCCATGCTGCAGACCAGTTTCACTTGTCATTTTAGAGGCAAAGACTATCTCAAATGAGCTTTGATCGTACATAATGGATTCTTTCTGACTGGTTGTCAGCTTGAAAATTAAAATGGCTGGTTGAGAAAGCACAACAGTCTGCTGTGGCAAGGGGAGATTTATCGTTTGTTCTGACTAATGAAGACATCATCACCAGTGTAAATCAAACAGGCTGGATATCCTTAGCCACCAATATTTTCCTTAAAAATCAAAATGCTTTTGTTCACAAAAGCAAAAGCCAGCATATCAATTTCAGTGTTTTTATCTTACTAATGGCAAAATTAAAATTATTTTCTTTCCTTTGCAGCTACAGGCCTGGACATAGATGAAATCAACAGACTTTGTACAATTTATGATAAGATAAATAAAGATGTAAAATGAGGAGATAAAACAGAGATGCATTCATGAATGCTAAGTTATTCCAATATTTAAATTAATTATATGCTTAAAGAATGATTCCCTCTTTTTATCTTCTACTAACTAACAAACCAGAGAACAGATCAAGAAACACAGCTGGGCATTTATTAATTCTATTCTTCCCTCTACAATTAAACTTTAATCTGCTTCAAAGGACATTTGGGTTCTGTCCAATGCAGTTGCCATGCTTAAAGCAGTGATTAAAGATAAAAGATATGAACATTACCTGTAGCAGCACTTTGGGGGAAATTTGGTCGCAGGAAGAAAAACACTTTGCAGCAAAAGGAGAAAAGGATTTTATACAGTGGGTAAGACATAAAATTGTTTATAATTTATGTTTCTACAAAGAGACAACTGGCTTTCCTTTTGTAAAGCAACATCTGTGAAGTATTTTAAAATATTTTACCTAATCTAAGTAGCCTTTAGAAAAATCAAGGACCAGAATTGTTTAGTGTCTTTAGTTCTCATCTAGGATTAATCATAAGTAACCCTCAATAACTTAAAAGTTGATGTAAGACCAAGACTTCAATCACAAGTAGCAGGTTTTTAAATCCACATGTTTATTAAAAGATCCAAAGTCTTTCTTCTCAAAATGATAAAGAGGAACAACAATGAAAAGCAGCATGGTTTCCCCCTCCCTGCAGGTAAAATGCTCGCTGTCAGCGGTTGCACAGATCAGTTTTTGCCTTGGGCTGGGCAGCAGGATTTGTTTGCCTTCCCCTGGAGCTGAAATGCAATCCAGAAAGGAGGGATCTGTAAAAATGCTACTGTGAAACATTAATATCTGCCAGGCCATGAGAAGCTATGGCTGCCTCGGACATCAAATTAGATCAATTGGCCATCTGGGGTGAACACATGGAAGTACATACAGAGAGCAGTGAGCAGCAATTAGTCTTCTGAGGGTTTCAGTAAGGAGACTAATCACTAACACAGACATCTCATATCTAACAGTACTATAACTTGAAAAACTTCAACCTTTAATGAGATTTAAAAGCCCTAAACAAATAGGAATGCCCACGTAATGACACAGCTATCTGTCTGGGCCAGCAGATATGGGGAATAGAGCCTCAAACCTTGACCAGCTGCACTTGGCTGAGGGTGCTAGGAGCCTTTGCTGCAGGCACTCCATAAGGGAGGGGCAAGCACTCTTTTAGCTGGCGCTATGGAGAAGCCGTACTAAGAGTCAGGCTCAGAGCACATCTCCCAAGGTCAAAAGTTTGGGCAGAACAGTGCAAAGAAGGGTTCATTCTCTGACTTCAAACAAACCTAAATGTTCTTGGGTATGGTGATGTGCCACAGGGCATATTGCCCATGTGTTGGGGCAGCTGTCCCTTCCAAGGGAGAGGATGCAACTGGATGCAATACCCTCAAGGCATGCCTAAAGTGAAGTATCTGTGCCAACAGACCTTGAACTATGCAAAACCACCATGAGTAAGCAGGGAGTGATTGCAGTAGGTGACTCCCTACTTCAGAGGCCAGAGGCACCACCCCAACTTGACCTGTTGTCTGCAAAGTTTGCCACTTGTTGGGAACCTGGATCTGGATATTGGCAGGGGCTAACAAAGCTTGCCTGACTCTCTGACTAGTATCCCCTAATAGTTTTATATGTGGGCATCAATGATAATACTGGGCAACCTGTAGAGTATCAAAGGTGATGACAGAGCTCTGGGGGTGACAATCAGGGGCATGGACTTTGTGAGGGTGATGTTCTCCTCACCCATGCCAGCATGGAGAGAGGAGAAGGTCACTGATAATGCATGTCAGCAGTTGGTTGTGCAGCTAGGAGTTGGCAAGAAGATTCTTGTTTCTGTGGCCATTGGACTTTGCCTGAGATTTGGCGTGTAAGTGAGAAGTGGTTGTGCCAAATGACCTCCAGAATTCTCTTCTGGCCTTAGCCTGTCTGCAATTCTATGAAGCTACAAGGTACAGCAGATACAAATCTAATCCCAGGTGAAGGATGTTAATTTTCTGCAATTGTTGTCTAAAGCTACTACTGGCTAAAAATAAGGCCTAAAGTATTGTTCTGATACAACATATTGCCAGAGAAACTTGGTAATTAAAATGTGATAGAAACAAAACAAAATATTTAAAACTCAAACTCACAGCCAGCAGTTATGGTCAAGACTGAACAGATATACATCTCTGCAAGACTTAATCTATGGGAGATGAAAGAGTAAAGGCTGTTTCTCCCCCCCTGGGGTATTTTACTCAAGTTCCCTAGGCTCCAGTTCCTCTGTCCACTTCTGAAGGAGTTTTCTGCTATTCACAGGAGAGCAGCTGAGCAGAAACTGGGAAAAGTCTGCTGGCTGCCACCACTGTCCCCCTACATATGAGCAACACATGCCTCCTACTTAACTGGCTTGGGAATGTGTTGGAGTTATTGGGTTACAGACATAAATGACAGCTGTGCACTTCTACTGTGAGCAAGGAAGTGCATCTCGGATAAATAATCCTTGCTTCTTCCTGGCTTGTTACTGAAAGCAAAAAAGAAGTAAAATGAAACAGGCCTGTTAATTGTCCTCTCTGACTGGTGTCAATCAGGCACAGCTTGGAGGTGGGTAAATCTTCACCACTAGAAACTGAGGTAGCTAAGGAAAGAGTCTTCTCCCAGTAGTAAGAATTTGGCAGAAGATATTTTTTTATGAAAGTAAAAGCAAAAAGAGGCCTCATCTCTTCAAATACAGGGCTATTTGTTTTTGATTCCAGCAAAAACTTGAGACCATTTCTATCTTATTTCAGAATAGAAGTCAGTTTGACATTGTTTCTGAATGAGCTGCCAGAAAACAGTGAAATATATCAAGATACCAATTTATACTCATACTCCAGCAAAATATAAATATTGAACTTTATGTCTTATTGCCACTTATTAATTGCTGCATAAATTAGAAACTGTTAGTCAGTAGCAAACCATTTGCTTTACATGGTACTGTGCATTTTCTGTCAAACAGTTGTGGGCTTCTTTTCTTCTCCTACTTTGGTTAAAATACATAGCTCCCTTTGGAACTGTTAGATTAATTTGGTTTGGTTTATAGTTTGGATGCGAATGACTCACAGTCCATAGGGTCTAGCTTTTCCTTTTATAAATAATTCCCTTCTTATGGTGCAATTAGGATGCTGTGTGTATTTGCAATGCACCTTAGAGGTAAGTGTTACAAACGGGGCGTATTAAATGTTCTTTTACTTTTCTTTCCTGACACAAGGAGAACCTCAAGAATCCAGAATACAGACTGCAATACTGTTTCTGAATATACTCAATTCACATTTTCTACAGTGAAATCATACCATACTTGGCGCTTTACTGTGTTGCTGCATATGTACTTGTTGTTTAGTTCTGTCAAGGGCTTCTCAGTATTGATCTATTTATCTATGCAAGCCCCGATCAATACCTGGATTTTGTAATGAATCTGAAGTTATTTATGGAATGTTAACAGGTGTATACAAAATGCATGCAAACATTTACGGTGCATCCAACTCACTACCAAAACTAAATTTACAGCAAATTATAAGAAAATGAGAGTGCTGTAACATATAACAACTGCATAAAAGATGATGAGAAGTTTGGGTTTGGCGGGGTTTTTTGTTTGTTTTGTGGGGTTTTTTTAGGTGGGCAATTACAGCTATACCCAATATAATGGATATTTCTATTCTTCTGCCTATATGGAAGATGTGTAACTGGCATACCCACAAGGTATAGGTAAACCATTTCACCAAACAATTTATATTTCACATCAAGTCAGAAAAAAAAAAATCTTCATCTCTTTTATATAAAGGAATACCCACATACACAAACAAGCTCCTTTATGAAACAGACTCATGTGAAAAGACTTATACCAAGTTTTAAATAACAAAGTCCGTAGAAGAATACAATTCTAGAGAAATAAAGATCATTTGTTACAGTACTGAGTTATCACTCATTCTTTGGCAAAATCTGCAAACCATTTCCTTCATTGCTATGTCATAATGCACTTGCTAATGTGATGTCTTATACCGAAAAATATTCCCATGGCCATGCTGAAGCTTTTGGCTTCTCTCCCCTTGCTTAGACAAGTTGCAATGACAGAAACATGGAGGAAAAACAGCATCATATGACAAAGGTAACCAATCACAAATCATACTTATCAAATATATGGAGCTTTCTTTTTCATTATTCTGAAAATGCCTGAACAATTTTAAATAGTGAAGGAAAAATTCATTTTAATCCCTCTGCATGCTGTTAACAGCATGCAAGCATAAATATGAACTACAAACAATGAATACATCATTTGCAATAACAGGTTCAGCTTGTACATTTTTAGAAATGCATCAGCTGTTGAAACCAGGAAATCACAAGTCAGATATTAAGAAATAAAATCACCATTAATATTCAATTTACTAAGGAAAGTAAACCCTGTCAATATTATTTGCTACATGAAATGAATCTAAATTAACCTCATGACAAATCAGAAAAGAACAAGTGTTGATGCTTGTCTGCTTCCACTAAAATTGTGTTTCCAGCTTATACTCCAGCTTAGTATAAGGGAGTGAACAAGCAAAAGAAATGGAACTGGCTTGGGATCAGATTCGTTTTGGCATAAGGTGGGAAGCAGAGTAGTGAGATGCCACCTTTCTAGCTATGAGTAGGGGACCCTTACCTCATCCAGGGAAGTCCTCTAAGTTCCTAAGACTTTTATGACATTCATCATCACAGCTAGGCTTTGCGAATGAAGATTTGGGAAGGGCTCTACCCACATTTGCCACAAGCACGCTGGTGGCTAAAAAGGTCGATGTGAGATAGGCAAGTCCAATTGCAAAAGGCACAGTGGAAAGTCTTCATCAGCACCACTGGCGAGGCACGGTTCTTCCTGCGTTGCGTTTTTTCCTCCAGGCTGATTCTGCGTGTGATCTCGAAGGAAGCAGCAGCGTTATGGATGGTGTGTCTCCATTTCTCCCGATTGGAGGCCAGAGCGGACCATTGATGGTGGTCAATATGGCCAAGGCTGAGGTATTGTTTCAGGGAGTCCTTGTATCTCCTCTTTGGGCCTCCTCTCTTGTGGCAGCCAGTGGTGAGTTCCCCATAGAGCACAATCTTAGGGAGGCAGTGATTCCCCATCCTGGAGATGTGCCCTGCCCAGTGCAGGTGCATTTTCAGCAGCATGACCTTGATGTTGGTGATCTCTGCCTGTTCAAGGACAGACACATTTGTCACGTAATCAGACCAGTGGATGTTTGGGATTGTA
>WBMV01004466.1:0-31698 GCA_013396655.1 Campylorhamphus procurvoides | reverse complement strand
GAGCTTGGACGGTCACAGCAAAGTCCTCAGGATGTAGGTTTGGTTAGAGTGTCCTTCTCTTAGATGGATGGCCTTACAGGGCTAAGCCAGCTCCATCTGCCCGGGTTTGGAGTTGGAGCTGTCCTTCTCCTAGGATGGTTGCTGGGGAGCTAGCGAGCCCATCCTGCCCATGGACACGCTTTGTCCGACCCTTCAGTTGAGACCTGACTAGCATGGGAAACCCTACCAGAGGCATGTACCAGCGCCAGTACAGCTCGCAACCTCATAAGAGTACGCAAGCTTCTCCCCCATGACAAGGGTGTGTCCATGGAGAAGAATTATACATTATTGTTTGCCTAAATAGCCCAATCTGTGAATTAGGCTTTCTGAAGCTGCAGTCTTTTAAGATGAACTCCACTCCACCCCAGGCCCACACGAAAATAAGTGTTTAATAAGTGATTAGTGCCTTAAAGATTCTGTGGCTATCCAAACCCATCAGTACCCAATGCAGAGAACTCAAGGCCATGGAAATAGCTGTCCCATTGTATTTCCCTACTGGTCTTCAGTCAATTTTATTCATCTGTCTCCATCAGCCTTAGTCTGTTTAGAAGGTGAGAATCATGTTGCCTATGGCAGGATTTCTGCTAGGGCCTAAGATAGTTTTTTTTATGAAGAAGCTTTTTAACTGTGGAACTAGAGACCCTTGAGCTCTCATTTGCACTGTTCAATATCAGACAGCAAGCAGGTCCAGCTACATTTGGCAAATACAATCTTGAAATCTTAACTCAGTAGGGATTTCAAAGCCTTGGGAGAGTCCACTGTTAATGTTCAAAGAGAATATTTCATTACTCAGGCTTGGCTGGTTCCTCATCATGGGAAGTCTGATTCCACCCTTTGAGCATCCCCTGAAGCCGAACAAAAAGAAATGCCCTTATATTTTTACTGTCCTCGTGTGCTTTGAGAATGCATATCCTCATGTTATGTTTTCTTATTCTGTTCTTCTCAGTGACTGTTTCCTCATTATATATATATATATATATATATATCTCCTTACTGTCTTACCAGAGGCTTAGGGTTTCCATGAATAGCTCCCAATTTCTTTTATTATCTACTTTACATTTTTCCTGCATAAATGCAGAAAGAGAACTCATGGAGAAAAGAATGCCTGAGGACTCAAACAAGAGCTTTACAATGTGAAGAGTACCTGGAAATGCAAGGCTGACTAACAGAGGATGCACACTTTGTTAATACATTCATTTCAGTAGTAAGGCTAAAGACATAGTGCATGGAACTGAGCAAGCAAATTTTTGCTAGCTTCTTTTAGGATTTGTTTGTTTGCTTGTTTTTATTATTATTTTTATTAAAAAGTATCCATCAGATTGAAAACAAATTGAAAATCATCATTCTACTGAAGAACTGTGGTAAATATAAATATGTGCTGAAAACAAACATATTTTAACAGTGGGAGTAAGTAATTTTTAAAAAGAATGTGCTTGTTATCTTCATTAAAAAATCTTATGTGCAAATGACAAATATATATATATATTTTATTTTTTAAAGTAAAAAGCTGAATTTTATATGCACACATGTGGACAGCTGTGTGCCTTATTCCTATGGCATAAATAGAAAATAGAGAGGAATGCATGCAGGCAGCAAGTAAAGTCATGGTACACAGATACACACCTACCATACAAAAGGCAATCTTTTCCTGCAGTTTCACAGTGCTGTGTCTTCTCTCCTACTCATTTTTATTAAGTTCTCCAGAGAAGCTACTGGCTTCAGTTTATGCCAGTGAACACATTCTCAGAGCTTAAGTAGTCACGGATGCTGTGCAGATTTGTGGCTCACAGTGAGAGGGTAGCTCAGACGGGAAGTGTGTAGAGAGATGTGAGAAAGCTGTTCAGACACTGAAAAGTCTGTGGACTGAGGATGTGTGAAGAGGTTACATTCTTAATTTTTGTTTGGAGGAATGCAAAACACTACAGATTTCTTCATAAGCTGAGAAATGCTGAAATGTTGAAATGAGGAATCAATGGCCTAAGAATAAGAGGAGGATAATGATTTTTTACTGGAGTTATGTATGAAACTGATAATATTGTGCCAAAGTTTTAAACAAAACTTGTAATTTTTGGCAGGCTTTTCCCATGTTGTTTCAGCATGGACATCAGCAGTGGAAACACAAGTTTTTTGGGAGCTTCCAAGTTGAATGATAAGTATAATCCTCTTTCCCTTGTAAACAAAAATACTTCTCATGCCCATTTCTATATTTTCAGTGGGGAAATGGCCTCCCCTTATCTGCCTTTAGAGATTGGTTCACAAAAGTCTTGTTCCTGGGAAGCAATGGCAACACCACTACAACAGTGGGCCACCATTAGATAAACTTGTGTTCCGGAAACACAAAGCCAGAGATTTGAACTGCATCCGTATTGACCCTGAAGGCATCAGTAGGCCTCTACACACACCAAGCTTCCTAATGTAAAACTGTTCAGAAACATCAGTGAAGTGAAACAAATTTTGTTCAACTGTAATCTTTCAGAAAAGGAAGACAAACTGCAATATAGTAAAAAAATATATTTGGAGAAGAAAATTTGAATGAGATGCAAAAATTTTTTTCTTGTTTTAGTCTTATTCCAACTCAAGCTTTGTCACTAAGTTTGGCAATTGTATTCAAATAAAACCAGAATATTTCTTCTTAACCCTCACACCTTAATTTGAACCAAGACCCTCATCCACAAAAAAAAGTGCCAAAAACACAACAAAATACATCAAGAGGTCACGCTGGGATTTAATGTGTTGTATTACTTTATTATGATATTATAATAAATCCAGTAAGTATGGTCATAAGCTGGAATCAGTACTGTGAAATCAAAGATTGTATTGCAATCTCTCAGCTATGCTCTCATTGGCGCCTGCACCAGTAATTGGCCACGCTTTGCAATGCAGGCTTTTATGATTATGGGGTGGGGAGAAAGCTCAACAGCAGTAAGAAATTATGGAGTGGCTTTTGTAGTACTTCAAAAGTCAGGAGTCTCTGAAATTCACTCCTAATATCACTGTTTGACACTGCTTCAAATCCTGTTAGTCTCCAATCCTCAGAACTGAATATATAACAAAGTGGTCAATGTAGAAACAGCAATAGTTATGTGGACAGCTAAACAGGTGTATAAAAAGGGAGCTCTTCTGTTACGTTTTGTTGCAGTAGTTTTTCTGGTTTGTTACTGGTCCAGGAATCAGGATGGGTTGTGCTCTGAGAAGAGTAATTTAGGATGTTAAAGTTTCACAGTCCATTTGAACACAAGCATGATAAATTTAATGAGATTTTTATAGTTCTATGATGTGCAACTCTCAGCTAGGATTAAATCTCTCCAGCTCCTTAGCATTTTTTGCAGACAGCATGCCTTTTCTTTGGTTCATTCAACACACAGCCTCAGTGCTTATAAACTCTCTACAACAACACAGGTTATTTTTCAGATTCCTTTCAAACTCAATACAGTATTCTAGCTAAACCTGCACCTCAGACTTGCTGTGTTCAGCAAGAACTGAAACAGAAATTTCTGGGAAATATGGTGGTTAAGACAATGTTTAAGAATGAGTTTGTAGGTAGGTGTGAAATTGGCATTTTTTGTCCCAGTAAGTCTTGTTTTATACTTGAAGAATAAATATCCCTTTTAATTTTATTAGGGGCTTTGTAGCATATCATATAGATACAATGTTCTGAATGTACACAGTTGTTCAAATTGGATGATAAACACCTATTTCGGATGTAACACCATCTGATAATAAACCTGCAAAATCTCCCTCTGTTCTTTCAGAAACAGAAAATAACCAGGACCAAACAGATTCTTAGACGACATGGATAATCATGTCATCTTCATGGTGTGAAGGTCCAGGCACGATGTCCTTTTTTCTAGGCCTTTTTTCCCCTACAGATAGGAAAACATGCCTGTGGTAAATTGTTGTTCACTGTTAGTGGATTTTGTTTTCAGCTCTGAGTGTTTTCTATGAGTCTCTCTTAGTGATGACTGCAGGTGCTGTGTGCACTCATTTTAGTTCTCCATGCATTTAGCTGCAAGCATGAGAATCTTGACCCAGACACAGATCTGTCCCTGCAGCACATTAACAGTAATGATAGCTGGTGGTCTAGCTTTTACCTTTTCTTTCAACAGAGAGAGACAAAAGGAAGACAACACAAGTGAAGAGTGAGAGAATTAAGAAAAAAGCAGGAAAGAAAACTTGCCCGTCTTGCTGATAATGTGAGAGTGATTACATGCAAATATATGGTCAGTGAAAGGGACAAGAGCTTTTGCCATCTCTCTCCAGCTCTAGTCATGTTCTATTGTGCCTTGGTACTGTGACAGTGGGTCTACACTTCCCATAGTCCTACATATGCAGGAATACATGTCTGTAAACATCAGTTGTCCTGTGAACAACACGCATTTGCTCAGTGGTGCAGTGAGAGTGTTTATCAGCATCTGAAAAGAGTAAAATCCATCTCTTTGGCACATAACATCTTGTGTTTCTTCCCATGAGATATTATTTGAAGTGTTTTCCTTCCACCCATCCATCTAACTCTGCTACTATTTTTTTGTTTTATTATTTTCATAGTTATGATGATCAGCACTATGAAACCTGGTAACAAGGTTGCTCTTACCAATGACTGCCAAACCAGAATATCCCCATGAACCCTGGAAAAATTTGCTAGCACAGAAGTTTCTTTGCTTTGTGAGACTCAAACTACAGCTAACCTGTAGTTATCTCCTGTGACCGGGAGAAATGCTTCAGAGAAATGACAGTGAAAAGCACTGTTTTATGCGCATTTATATCCTGAAGCCTGAAGTTAAATAGAGAGAGCTTGGCCTTCAGAAAGGACAAAGTAGATTTTGACTGTGGAGGACTGGACATGAAATAGTAAAAACTCTTACCTGTTTTACCTTGTGAATCACCCTCCCTTTTCATAGCATTTACTCCCATTGATTGATTATTTTCACTAAAAGTGTGTCAGAAGCATATTTAGGGTGTTGATATCTGTAAATGAAATTCATGTCCCAGTTTTGTGCCATATTCAAAGCTAATGATAGCAACACTGAGGTCATTGTTATTTCATCTGTTTGCCATTAAAATAATCATGTCCTCCTACCAGATTCGTTACAATTTCATGTTTCAGAAAATGAAAAACTACCACCCAGAATGTGAGCAAAAGAAGAATAAGAGAATCACCACCTATTTCTTTAATTTATCTCTCCTATTATTCTGACTTTAACTGTTTCTCCTGTGACAGTTATTGATTCATGCAACTGGTTTCTGAACTTCTATCTTCTACATAATATTTTTCATTATTGCATCAAGTAGTTTTATTGGGAAATACGGAATATTTGAAGCTATATGGTTCTGTTTGTTTTGGTAAAATTTATATTCCTTCTGTAAACACATTCATTTCATTTAGATTTTAATGACAGTTTTTTAAATGTTCTTAAAATTAGGATCATATTAAGGTTGCATGTAAAAGTAGTTATCTTGTGCTTTTTTTTTTTCCTTTGGTGGAAGGCACTTCTGATACTTGAAAGATATTTGCTGCCCTTACCTGACCTGAGTCCTGGAAACTCTGTGCTTTGCCTCCAGACTTCACTTTCTCCAGTTTGTCATTTTCTTCAGACTCTTACTATCTCTGATACGAAATGCTGTGCACTGATAGATATTGACAGCTCCTGATTAAAATTCATTTCACATTGCCTACTACTACTTCAAAGGAATAAATGTCTTTTTTTTGAAAGAAAACCCAAGTTTTCTTTGAGATGCTGAGCATGAAAACTGTCTTTGTGTGATAAGTGACATCTGATGATTCCTGTCTTTTCAACTCAACAACTGGTAACTATTGAAAATCCGTAAAAGCTGGATTTTGGTTTTGTCATCTGCAGGTGCTGCTGATAGGTAAGAAACTGCTATTTGGAAAGGGGTGTTTATCCTTACCAGTTTTCTAAGGCAAAAGAAATAGAAAGGTACCACATTTTGAGGCACAGAATTTGTTTTCATGCTAGCTCAGTATTTTTTGTCTCAAGGGAAGCTGCTTCATTTCAATCCAATTTTCTTCTCTTTGTGGTGATTTACAACCTGGTAGTTAAATCCTATTCCACTTTTACTCTGCTTGCCAGTTGTGTATAAAATTCCAGTAACTTTTACTTCTTTTTCCTGATTCTGAACAAGTCCAAGTCAATTTCGCTTTATAGGCATATGGCACCTAAATGGAAATGGAAAACAGTAAAAACACTTGTCCTGTGAAACTGAACTAAACCAAGTAAATCAAAACAGAATGCTTCTCTTGCATTTGTTTCATGATCTTAAACAGTTTTGATTGACTTCCAAGCACCAAATTGCAGTGACAAATCTCAACAATGAATCTTGGATTTAGTCACCACAGTAGATCCTAGGGTCTTACCTATTCCTTTGACTAGCTCTCTTCTGATTTCTCTGCACTCTATGACTGATTGCCAACATCTAGCACACAATGCAACTGATGGCCAAGAAAAGAAACCCCTTTTTAAAAGTGGTAGTGTGCTCAGGAGAGATGTGAGTCCTGTATTTTCCAGGTTTGCCAGGGAAAAGTAATGTATTATAGAACATTACTTTGCCCATTGGTTGATTTAATAAACGTATTTCTTTGGCCAGACTCCAAGCACTTTACGAATTCTTTGAAAATATGAGCAATAGGAGATAGCCTCACAATTCAGACCTGCTTTCAGCAAAAAGTGCTTAACACTGACAGTCTTCCCTGGCACACAGCCAATAAAGGCAACTGTTGTTCGCATAATATCTCACATGGCACACACAGACCTTCCACTATGATTCTCCAGCTTGTTGCAGGCTCCTACAGGTAAAAATGCCGCCTCTTCTTTCCACAGGGCCCACTAAAGTTGCACATCCCAAAAAGTGGCATTTCCGCATTCAGAGCAGTTAGCCTCAGTCTGCATCAATCTTTGGCCTATGTCAGCTCTTAAATCTCATTACCTGCTAGCGTATGGTCAGTGGCAATATTGTAAGGGGCTAAGAAAGTCAGTCCTAACTGAACTCAGCAGAAAGGAGTATTAGGAAAACAGGTGCTTGACCTACCAGAAGGGTATGAACAGGACTGCAATTAACATGAAATTGAGAGCAAGAAGGACAAGTAACCTTGGCATAGGTGAATGAGTTTAGGAAAAATAAACATCCAAGTTGTTTGTCTCAGAGGTAACTAAGTCTTATGCACAATGCTCAAATAAGACTAACAGCAGGTATGATGTAGTCAATGAAGTTAAACCTGTTTTTTGAAGTACATGCTTTGTATTTGGTCTTTTGTGTAACTTTCAGTGACATTACAAGATGGCATAAAGCAACTTCACTCTTGAGCAGTTTGATTTAAGAACATGTGCTCCACCAATGAGGGTAAGCAGCAAGGATAAACAACTGAATAGGCAAAATCCAAGATTTTAACACTGGGATAGAAGAGGAAGAACAGAAAGATGAAGGCACCATGATGCCAGATACACACCTTTTATTGCTGCATATGGGAGTGCTTTTTGACTGGGCTATCTAAAGGCTATCTAAAATATATGCCTTGCAGTGCCATCCACCTTCACCACACCATCATCCATCCTACAACTCACTGACTCTGCACAGGCAGCCAATTTAAAAGTCCAACTTTGACAGACAGTCAGCATTCACTTTCTGTCCTGAAAATATTGGAATTGACATTCCTGTGGCCTGGTTTTAAAAATAACATAGATTAACTAGTAGAGATGTAGCCAGAGAGTATCATAATCACCCCATCATAATTACTGAGGAAATGCTGTAATCCTGCTAGTTCACTTACTAACAGCCCATTTCTCCAGCATAGGCATACTTCCCATAACTGGCAGTGACCCAAAAGCCATGCCAGCTTTATTCAACACAAAACAACATGGCAGAAAGCAATAGAATGATAGTAATAGCTGCATCTTAACTGCATATCCCAGTGCAATTACTACAAAAGGTGGAAAAATTTGCTTATTTTGAAATATTTGGTAACATAGATCTTTAATAAACCAAGACTGGATTTTTTTTGTTCTCACACATTTGTCTGCACTTCAATCACAGGTTTCCAGATTACAGCTTATTAGTTGTCCCTAGTGTTACAATTATGGGTGATGGGTTTTGTTCATACGGATGGCAAATTGGCATCCATCCCTGATGCCTTTCCTTTCACTGCACCTCATTTTATTTTGTCAGTATTCTGTACAAGTCCTTTAGAGTGTCTTGTAGACAAAAGACTCATTAACCTCTTGCAAGAGAAGATAAATATCTTTCTTACCACCTCTGCTTCCTCTTGACCCTAGTAGCTCTACTTGTCAGGATCAGATTCCCTAGCAGAAACATCAAAGTGGTAATAAAGAGGCATATTCAGAGAATAGTAATAGGAATGGCAAAGCATGTGAAAAAGGGACGAAGAGGGAAAAGACAGAATGGTAAGGGTTTAAGATCTGGCAACTGACCAGATTCTGCTGATGACTGACAGATATTCTACTAATCAGCAGCTGGGATAAGTCATTCAAGGTAGCTTTGTTTCCCTCATTTTATTTGCCAGAGTAACCACATTAACATGGGTCAATAGTTACAACACCTATAATGTCTAGCACATAAACCATCATCTAACTGCCTGACTTGCTTATTACCATCTGTCACTTGAAAAGCTCTTATTTGAACTCGGCTGCTGTCAGTTCTTAATAAAGGCTTATTTTTATAATTAGATTTTTAAATAGCATGAAAAAATAAGATTCTTGCAGGATTTTTTTAGCTCAGTGATGATTCATAAGAGGATAATACTGTTTAGTATAGGATAGTGCTATTTTATTATATTAAATACAATCCCCTAAATGAGAAAACCAAAGTTAAGACCAGGAAATCATTTATGATAATAGCTTTCAAAAAAATGCTGATCGCTCTTGTTATATCTGCAACTCAGAGTATCACAATCTATGTAATACTTGAACAAACAAACAAACAAAAAAAGCCACACTAAATAAATCACAGCATGTATTTAAACATGCTTGCAGAATTATAGGGCTCTGAGAAATGACAGGGTATTCTGCTACTAGGTATAAAAAATCCCAGATGTTTGATACTGTGAGGGAAATATATTAGGTTTACATTTTATAATTTCAAATCCTGTTGTCAACAGGTAACTTATGCTACTTTATATTCCACTCATCACACCCCACTATAATTCCTTCTGGCATGACCAAGTAAAATATATCCCTCTGTGCTGACACTACTTATTGTTTTTTGTCTCCTATAAATGATTTGTGGCTGTGTTTTGAATTTTTGTAAGAGTATTATCAAAAGCTTTAAAAAGAAACAGTACATTCAGCAAAGCAGACATACCAATATTTTAAGAAACAGAAGAAAACATTTGGTTCACTGTCTGACCTGCTTAATTTTCTTCCTGCTACTTCTTGCCAGAGTCCCCCTGGCCTCTCTTTTCTGTTCAGGCTCATCAAGTAGTCTTGGAATCTATTAAACTACTTGCTTTAGGCTGTTTGAGCACATGAGTGCTGCTCACTCCAGCCCATATGTCATATATTGAAACGAACTGAGAATCAGTTTTTCTGTTTCAGTATAATGAAATGTTGGTAAGGCATACCTATGTACCATCAGTGGAGGAAGGAAATACCACACATGATGAAAACAGCCACGAACATGAAAGGGGCTCTCTTTCGTCTTGGTATCTTAAACTAGCTAAGAGTTCATTGGCAATTTCTAGCCTCAACCAGTTTCAAACACCTTTTTGACTTCATATTGAATTGCAGACCTCTGTTTGTGTTTAGCAAGGCTGGCAGGTAGAGCAAATGTCTACTTACCAAGAAGGTCCACATGATCTCAAGTATGGAAATCTTGTTTGTTGGGGTTTTTTCCCCATGACTTTTGACACTAGAGTATTTTTAAAAAGTATTTTTTGTCAAACACTCTAATTTCACAGAATCATAGAATCACAGTCACACAATCACAGAATGTTTGAGAATGTCAGGGTCCTCTGGAGGTCATCTGGTCCATGCAACATAGAGCTAGTTGCATATGACCATGTCCTAGTGGCTTTTGCATCTCAAAGGATGAAGATTCCATAACTTCTCTGGAAATCTTGTGCCAATGTTCACAAGACAAAATGTGTTTGGTATTGTTTGGAGGAAGTATCCCATGTTTCAGTTTGTACCCATCGCCTTGCTCTGTCACTGAGCACCACTGTAAAGAGCCTGGTTCTGTCCTCTTTACAGCTTCCTTTCATACCCTTGTGCATATTGATGAGATCCCCATGTATTTTCTTTTTCCAGTTCTGACACTTTCATCATTTCCTCATACGTGAAAGATAATTCAGCCTCTTATCATCTCTGTAGTCCTTCTGCTAGGTGAAGCCATGCTGACTACTGATGATTTTCTAGTAATGCAAATGCCTGAAGAGGTTTCCAGGATTAACAGCTCTGTTCCCTTCCCAGAGATCAAGGTGAGGCTGACCTGTCTTTAGTTCTCTGGGTCATCCTTCTTACCCTTCATGAAGATGGATATGAAATTATGATATTTGCTTTCCTCCAGTCTTTGGATATTTCTCCCAAGTTGCTGGGATCAATCAAAATTTATTGGGAATGACCCCACAATGACATCTGCCAGGTCCCTCAGCACTCATGAGTATATCCCAAAAGGACCCATGGATATGCCTGGTTTCCTGAAGTATTCTCTGACATGTTCCTCTTCCACCAAGGGTGCTTCTTCCTTGCTTCAGGGGACCTGGAGTTCCTAAAGGCCAATCTTTCTAGTAAAGGCTTAACACGGCTTTGTGCGGTAAGAAGAGGGTATGGCACCCTCCGAGAAGGGGCGAGGCAGAATGGTTATTTATTCAAATGAGATTCAGGCTTATATAGAGGGTTGCAGGAAGGTTCCAGAACTTGGGTGGAGATTGGGAGGAGCATGCAAATCCTCTCACATGTACGGTAAAAGAAGGAAGGGCAGCAACCATATAGGGAAAACTGGGGAGGAGATAACCATATATGGTGAGACTGCACTGCCGCAAATCTTGACCAATGGGAAAACGGGGTGAACACGAGGGAGAACTGGGGAACTATTCTGAACAATGTATTATATGTGCATATGTATGTAACAATGAACATAGAAAACTGAGAGAACATTGGGAGCCATGAAAACAGTGTCCAAGTATATGTATTTCTTTTCATGCTCAGATAGCTCACAACTCGATGGTCTTCCTCTTTAGGTCTCAACAAACTGTTCCATGATGTTTTTTCCATTCTTCACAAGACTGTTCTCCCACAAAGGCTGAGGCAAACAAGGCATTCAGTACCTAAGACTTTCCATGTCCTGTGTAACCAAGCCCACTGTCTCATTGAGCAATGGGCCCACATATTCCCTAGTCCTCCTTTTGCTACCTGTGTACTTACAAAAGCACTTGTCTTTGATGTCCTTGGCCAGGGTCAATTCGTTTTGAGCTTTAACTTTCCTATCTCTATCCCAGGATGCATAGACAGTGTTTTAATATTCCTCCTAGGTTACTAATCCTTTCTTACACCATTTTTATGATTCATTTTTTTGGTTTGAGTTTCGTTAGGAGCTGCTTATTCATCCACACAGGCCTTCCATCTTTTATACTTCCTGTGACGGAAATGAAGCATAGCATCCATTGTGCACTGCCTACAATAAAAAAGCATTTTCTGAACTTTTTCAGGCCAAAACTATGGGTCACAAAGAAAACTTCTTCAGCTAAATCACTAGTTTTAGTTTCCTTCATTTTAATACATGACATAGTGGAGACTGGACAATTGGTTGGTTTAAACACAATTATTACCTATATAATTAGACTAATATTTGTGAAACTAATTCTTCAGAGTTCACAGAAGGTTTCAATACCTAATTGAAAAAAAGAAAAAAACATTACCTCTACAACTGAGAAATTCAAGCAACTATTTTGCCAACAACATTACAGACATTATCAGTGTCATGACCTTTGGCCTTTTATACTTTCAAGAGTTGCCTCTAGGGAAATCATCTGCTAAAATGTTAATCTGTTGCTTCTCTGACCTTCTACACATGTACCACATTATTATTACAACCACATGCTTCCCTTTTCACACTGTCACTCTGACAATCAGGCCAATGGGCAATTCATTTCCAGACCAGATAGTTGGAACAAAGTGGATACTGGTAAATGAAATGAGATAGAAAATGGATATTTCTAAAATCCCAGTAAGATTTCTTTTCTGCAAGAGACTCAGATTTCTATTTATACACTATGCTAGATAATAAGTGTACAATACATATGTATCAAAGGTTTAGAAATAACACATAGAATGGTCACAGTCCTCCCATTTGTTTCAAGCTTTTCACTGCTTATTCTAAAAACACAAATTTCCCTCTGAACAGCATCTGAGCAGACTCATCTCTTGAGTTTTCCTAACCCACATTACAGCTCTTCCTTTTACCTGACATTTGTTTCATCTCCCAAACTTAGTGTGCCTGTCACTATCTCAATGTGCCTTAAAAAGCATAATAAAGATAATAGTAATAATAAACATAATAACAACAAGCTTTAGCACAGCTATTGTTAGAAAATAAAGACTTGCTGACAATCAGATGCTGTGGCTTTTGTTTGTGCTTGGAGTGAACAATATTCCCATCAGAGCCTTCTTGTGATGACTCCATGTACAGAAACATGTTTTTCCCCTCTCAAAAGCAGCAGCACAGAGAAAGGTGTGCAAGGGAAACTCTGTGCAAGTCCCACCCAAAATTAATTCACTGCTTCAATTTCCTGTGTGTTCATGAATTGCATCAACCAGCAAGTGTGCTGTGGTGAGGCATGATAAATTTTGCAAACAATCTCGGTATTTGAACCTGATTTGATTTTTTTTTACCTCATCTCATTTGAGATGGTCATTTGGATGACATGTTTCACTGTCCCCCAGAAGCCTCTTTCAGAAGTCTTCCAGATACTTGCAACTCCAGCACAACAGTCTGAAAATATACTTAATAGCAAAATCAAATTATATACTTTGCTGTAAGTATATGCACTCCAGTTTTGAATTCTAAGCCCTTAAGCCTAGGTGGAGTTTGGTCTCCAAAATTGTTCAAAGGTTTCTGGTAACTAGCACAGCAATGATTTTTAACATGAACCCTAGATTTAATCTACACTGAAAAGGCTTGTTTTGAAACTGTCATTACAGAGGAAAATGATCAAAATAAAGTTCATATCTCGATTTTCTAAAGTGACACAAACATTAAAGATAACTTTTATTCATTTCCCCCCTAAAACAGAAGTTAACATGTTTTGTAAGTCATAACTAAAATAATCTTTCAAGGCCTTTAGTTCTGAGATCACGGTAATGAAGAAAAAAGACTTCTTAAGAAAAAGAATGAGGAATTAAAGGGCAGCAGATCACAGAGTTCAAACTATATATATCCCGGGCAAGAAAAAGGTGCTGCAGAAGAATGTTGAGAATGCTGAGCTTTTGTCTTGCGTTCAAAGGAATATTGCAATTTAATGTACCTCTAATAAAGTTGAATGACATACTAAATTATTTAGAATGAAACCTTATGTTTTGGGATCTGAACATACAAACTGACATTTCAGCACTTTAGAAAATTTCTCTAACCTTCCTTTTAGGCAAAGTGATAAGAAATGTTGATAAACAGTCAAAGATACATAGCCAGTACAAAACATGTCACAAATCTGCAAACCAGACAATTCAGACAACAGTTTGAGGGGTGTCTTTCTCCTGAGTGATCCAAAACTCTAAAATAAGTTTAAAAATACTCACAAAAAAAAGGATTATTTAAATGTTGTTCTATGGACTTGATCCAAACTCCACTAATCATTTATTGCTTTTTTTTCCACTAATGATAGCACTGGGATTAGAAACTGGACATGGAAAATTATGATAATGGAGTGAAAAAGTGGGAATTAAATCAAAAAAGGTTCATTTCAAAGCAAAATACACCCGAAAAAATAAGTGTTTTAAAGTGTTAGCAATGACAGATAGAAACATTCATTAAAGTAGAAATTAAAATTAAATTTAAAAATAAATTTGTTACTGTCCATAACTCAATTTTTACCTTGAAAGATAAGGAAATCCTTAGCCACAAAGCACAGAACATAACAGGAAATCTTGCCCTAAAACATTTACATTACAGGGAGGAAAATTACTGACAAATTTGAGAACCTGATCATTTGGTATTTCAGAAAAGAACAGCATTAAGCAATGCTGGCAAGGATACAGTATGTGCTGCATCCATAGAAACAGCAAGTATTCAAAGAAATTGAAAAATTATTAATCAGGCACTTCCTTTTGAAAATGGAACAAAGGGTGTCATAGAAACTATAAATTCATAAGCTAAATGTCTATGTTCCAAAGAAAAGAGACTAAGAGCCTTTTTAAGGATAAAATAGTACAAGACCAAGACAAGACTAATTCCACAAGGTCAAATGTGCAGGGTTTAAAAGAGAAATCATGTCAGAGTCCTTTTGAGATCAGTTGTTTGTGCTTTAAAAGAGTTGCTAGCAGTAACTTAGCTTTTCTTAAGGCATTTGAAAAGTGCCTCAAAACCAGGCCATTAAGTAGTGTAACAACAGATAAAGAGACAATATAACACTGTGAACAGGGAACTAATGAAGGAAGAAAGATATAAGAAATGAGCCACATCAAACTTAGGTCCTTTGCCATGGTTAAAGTACATAAGACACCACAGTGTCAGACAATGAATACAAATAAGCAAGGACCAGGTTGCTTGAAAAAAGCAATATTGCAAAATATTCAAAGGATCATAAATTGAGGCATTAGAAGTGTCATGTGTTTTTATAAGTTCTGATACCTTTGAAAATTACAAAATTTGGTTAACTTCTGGCAGTATGCCTGAGTGACCAAGAAGGCCAAAAGTGTTCTGGCTTGTATCAGCAGCAGGACTGGGTAGTGCTCAGGGGAGACCTTATCACTCACTACAACTACTTGAAAGGAAGTTATATGAAGTAGGGATTGGTCTCTTCTCCCAGGTAACATGTGACAGGATGAGAAGAAATGGCTTCAAGTTTCTCCAGGGGAGATTCAAGATTAGATGTTAGAAAAAATTTCTTCTATCAAAGGCTGGTCAGGAACTGGAACAGGAAGCCCAAGGAAATGGTTGAGGCACCATAACTGGAGGTATTTAAAAACCAAATAGATGTGGTGTTTAGGGGCATTGTTTAATAGTGGACTTGGAAGTGTTAGGTTAATGGCAAGACAATGATATTAGATGTCTTTTCCAATCTTAACAATTCTATAATTCTTTGGTATTGAATCTTTTAAAATTCATCCTTCCAGGCTCTTTTCTGTGAGTCAGAAACACATTTCCAAGAGAACTGAAAGATCACATGAATCCAAGATCTGAGGTTTTCAGAGGTTCTGGCCACAGGAGCAGATTTTTCTGGTGACTGGACTGTGGGGTGAATGGCACATGCCCAGCTTTGATGCCGTGACACCTGTGCAGCCCCTCTGCAAGGGGACAGTTGTGGCCTCCACTGAGCTCCTCCTGTCTCTCCACCCCCTCAATGACCTTTCCACCCTATACGCAGGGGTCCTTATAAACAGAAACATCTAACAAGAAGCTAGAAAGGATCAGAAAGGAGGTATCATGGAGCATGAGAGGTCTTGGTTTGGAAAAGAGAATAGGTTAGGGAAAAGAAATCTTAGTAACAGCTGCTGTGACAGACATCAGAAAGAAAAGATTCCTGGAGACTGGCACAAGTCTCTTCCCAAAGACCAGTCCCTGGCAGAGCATATGCTTGTGCTCAGCTCTGCTCGGTCTCTGCACTCTGCTGGCATGGTAGCAATGTTATTTCTGGGCACTGGAAGAGTGATGGGGGGTAAAGAGCTCGTTTTTCATCCCAGCTGTCCAGCTCTGCCCTGAGGATGGGAGGAACGTGTTCAGGCTTGCTTCACTACAATCAAATCAGAAAGTACACCTACATTAGGAAAGAAGGCAATGTCCTGAACACCTCTACATCACTGCGGTTTTTTCAGATGCTAGTTTGGAGAGAATTGTGCCTAGACTGTTCCAGGACCAGACTGTACCTCTGTGCAGGACAGGTGCCCTCTCAGTCCAGGCAGTATCCTTACCATTTCAACACTAGAAACATGCAGCTAGAACAATCCATTTCACCTAAATGAAAAACTGATGAAGGGATTGAAATGGATTTACCACACATAATGTCCTGATTCTTCTGCACAGGAAGAAAATAAAACATTTCATTGCACAACAAACCCATTCAGACTCCCCTGCTTTGATCTGTTGTGTGTCCTAGGCAGCTCTTCCACTGTCTATGGCTGTCTCTCCTAAAGAAAAGATATTTAACATGTACACTCTGCTTTGCCTCTGCACTTTGTCCTACCATGAAGAAGGTACTCCTAAAAAAGGGCACCTGCACTCTGCAAGAAGTTACCAGATAGTCTTCAGTGCATTACCCCAAAAAAACAACCACCACCTTTCTTTTGAATTTTTACCTTTCCTGTGATGTTAAGAGAGGATTACTTTGCTGTTATTTCCACCTAAACTGTTCATGGTATTCTTGTTTAATTACTGGGCTATTTATCCAAACCACTTCAGCTGCTGTATTGAATGCCGTATATTTGCTTCCTGGTACTTCTGCTGATCTGCTCATTTCAGGATATTTGTTGCCCTAATACCACTGTTCAGGCTCTGTATTCCCACTGTGCACATTTTGTTCTTGCAAGAACTGGTATTTATTTTTGTCCCTGAGAAAGGTCATAACACATGAATCACAAGAATAATTACGAGAAATTAAAGTATTTTTCCCGGAGCCCAGATGGTAAGGTCCTCAAACTGAATTAAAGTATATTATCTATAAAAATGATGTTTCATAAAACATGATGCCCAAGAACTACTCATAAAGCTGAATTTTTTGCAGTAATTTTTATTTACAAGAGAAGAATTTTTTAATACCTATAAAAATGTCATTCATGTTCTGAAAATATTTTTATCCATTTAGGATTTGACAAGTTTTACTTTCCAAGTTGTTTTTTTCTAATACCAGAAGACAAAAATGAAACATCAGTTACTGATGGTTTGAGATACAAATACACTGGAATCAAAGTACATTTATGTCACACTTTAGAGCAAAGCTTCCAGACAGACATTGACACCAGTTCAAACAGAATTCCAACAGTGATTGTGTGGCACTCAGTCTTAAAACATATTTGTCAGAAGATAAGCAGCAAAAACACTAAGACTGTATACAATGGAGGTAAAATGAAAGCAGCAACATTTCAGAAGAAAAAGAAATCAGCAGAGTAAGGAGAAACTAGTCCATCATTTTCAATACATTCAATCGTGGGAATTATGCCATAATATCTGTTGCATATATAATGAATTCAACATGATCAGTCTTTAGCCCTCACCATAAAAGTGAGTGCAATTATTCACTGATTTGAAGTGAAACAAATGTTTAATAGCTTTGCTGGGACAAACCTTTAAAGACCTCAGTTTCAATGACACTGGCAAAAACTTTGCATTTTACCTCAAAAATAAGAAAAATTGTTCTTCTTGATAGTAACAATCTTCTGAAGTAAGTAAATTCTTTTTCAAGTGTTGATGTATTTAATTACTCTCTCTCTCTCTCATATTTGTGTTTTCACATTTCCTTTCCTCTCCATCTGAGCCAACTACCATTTCATCTGATGACTGTATCTCTGATCCAGGTCTCTTCTATAGGTACCAAAGCTTTTGCTACATGGGATTTTTACGTGTATATATTGAAACTTCTGGACATCTTTGTATAAGCATACAAGACCTTCGTATAAGGTCTCAAAGACCTTCCTTTAGTACAGTTTAAGCTGTTGTCAAATACTGCTCAAAGAAAATAAATACTCATACAAATTGTCTTACTACAGTATCTCTGAGGACCTGCCTTTGAGCCATATTCCTGCTAAAGCTGTAATTGCATAAGTAACACCTGCAGATCATGTAACCAACAAATTATTGAAGATACATTCCTTAAATTTAAGTCCTCTAAAAATCCACAGAAAATTAAATCCCAAGAAAAATAATAAGTTCAAAGAATCTAGAAGATAAATTTGGTTTTGTATCATCCACACAGATCTTGTACTTCTGAAATTGCAGGTTGGGGGCTTGGATTTGTTTTGTTTGGTTTCTTTTGGGGATTTTTGTTTGTTTGGTTTTTATGTTTCAGGTGGAATTCTTTTTTGTTTGTTTTTACATAACTCAAACTGCCCATAAAAATATGGTCTTATTTCAAGGCTTACTACCACTGCTTCAGGTGTACTAAAAGCAGATGTGAACTACACTCTCAGCTTAACATTGGCTTTAGACTCCAACAAATAGGAAAGCATATCCTCACTGAAATCTGGTTCAAGGAGAGTAATACCTGAGCTCAAGAGTGAGGAGAACTTATCTTTCATAAAATGGCAGAGGTTGGAAGAGACCTCTGTAGAACACTTTTTCAAACCTTCCAAACAAAACAGGGCCAACAAACAAAAAGTTACCCAGGACTGTGACCAGTCAAGCTTTGAATAAATCCAAGAGTGGAACAACCCTATGACAAACCCTGAACTACCTTCAGTGCTTTAATACCTTCATGGCAATTTTCATCCAATATTTCACTGACATTTTTCTTGCTGTAGACAGTGATCCTACCACTGTACATTCTCTGAGATCAGCCTGAGTCTCTCTTATCTGCAGATTAAAGTGAGATTGTTGAAGACAGCAATAAAAGTCTCACATTAGACTTCCCTTTAAATTTTATTCTGTGTGGAAGGAGTATCTAACAAAATGGCACAATCCATTTTAAGAATAAATTGGCTGAAGTAGAATGAAAGAAAAGGCACAGCAAGGAGAGATGGAGCAAAAGATGGGAAGCAAAAAGCAGGGCAACATCTTTATATCCAAAAATTAGGCAGCTGAGAAAGGGGCTGCAGAGAAGTGTATCTGTTGATGGAGAGTCAGCAGAAGGCTGCCAAACAAGAGTACAGACAGGACATGCCCTCTGTATTGCAGACAAACCAGTTGGTGATGGTTTCACAGCAGCTGGAGGGTTTGAGTCCCTCAGCCTCAAAGTGATTAGCATGTATCAATCATCCCTGGAGAAATTTAGTACTCTACACATGGATTTGAGACCTTTTATCCCCAGTGCATCTGAAAGCATGCTATGCATATTGTGATACGTTCATTTTCCTAAATGAAATATCTTTCATTCAATGAGCATACTATGACTACTGCAGACATAGTCTCTAACTCTGAGTAGTAAGAGCTTTACCATGTCAGAGACATATAACCTTATAACTGTAAACCAGATATCTATTTTAAAAATATGTCCTTCTGTAAATTATGTTGTTTAAACTGTTACATGATAACTGCTTCTAAGCAGATCAGATTCTTCTGTCCTCTGTATCTGTATCAAAACTCTTCTTTACTGCATTTCAAAAGCACATACTCTTTCATTTGTGCGTTTAGATTTTCTTCAAAGGGAACCATCCTAGTACCTTCCATAGAGTCAGAACCTTCTAAAAGTGTCTCATAAAAGTATTTGATAAAGATCTAAAGACAGAGGAAAGCCTTTGATATATAATGAAATAACTTTGAATCTTTCTTCCACATGCAAGAGCAAGACAATGTATCTTTTTAAAGAAGCATAATCTACTTGGCACACAGCATCAGTATGGAGGTTCTTTTTCCCATTTGCTGCTGAGTTAAAGTCGTTGCAGTAATCTAGCGTTAGTTTACAAAACTGATCAGTAATCATTACAATAATATATAAATAAAAGAATAAGCTTTTTTTTTTCTTTTTGGGTGTGGGGGAAAGAAAGGGAAGAATATAAGTATTTAATTTCAGCAAGGAAAATTATTATGGCAAACACAGAAAATGCAGTGTCTGACAACAGAATTAGGACATCATTATGCTGCTTGTGATCTGGGAAGGACTAGGAAAAGGCTTAGTTTACATGAAGCTTCCCATATGGACATTTTTATGCAAGTTTTCATTAACTAGCAAATGGCTGACAGAAGACTTGAGGTAAAAATTTGAGGAACTGAGCTGCAGATAAGAGCAAAAGCATGTTTTCTCATTAAACATGGCCTGATAAGAAGGGTAGGATTGTATATTAAGCAGTACACCATGGACTCTCTTAACAGTCCACGCAGAGCAAGGATTTAGGAGCACATATTCTTCCAGTCTTACAAAAGGTACCTGACATATTGTTTTGTTACATAAATCTAATATTTGTCATAAACATTTTCTACTTTCTACTTCATTTATATGTGACTTTTTCTTGTGCTTCTTCTCACTTGTTCTTTCCCGCAATGTAATCCAGAAACTGTACCTCAGTTTCTGAGTTATACTTCTTCTGTTACTATTCTATTTGGTAAAACAGACCATTTCAAAGTTAGATTGATTACTTGAAACTTGTGATTATTTTCCCTGTTAGGGTAGTCTAAAGGTTGCATGGTGGACACAAACCAACCTCCAATGCACAAGATGCCATCAAATTTCAATTTGCAGTTTTCAGTGAGAGGCTGTCTTTACTACCTACCCCCTACATCACCAGTTTTCTTCAGACCATACTTCTAGTGAATAGGTGAGGGTTTCAGACACATGCTGCTGCAGACAATGATGCCAATAAAACAAGAATGATGAAGTGCTCACCAAGACAGAGAGCACAAAGTGCACAATCTAACCACATTCCTGTTGAATTGCAAGAAATACAATTTTTTTTTTTACTACTTTTACTACTTTTTCAAGATTGACTCTTTAATTTGTTTTCAGCCTCTTCACTGCCTCTCTCTCCCTCCCTTCCTCATTTTCCTCTAATCTCTGTGTTCCGCTGACTGGGCACTCTGCTCTGTTCCACACATGATGCCAGCAGAGCAACACTGATTAGAAGCATTGATTATGGTGGACGTCAGTGAGAATCCCAACACAGCATCACCCCTGATCCTCACCAAAGAGAGGAGAAACTTAAGATCGAGGAAAAGCAAGCAAAATTCAATGAGTGCTGGCAACTTCACAAGCTTGAGTCAATATGCTTATGTCTAAAAACCTCACTAATTTGGAATCAGGATATTTCATGTTAAAATCTGCACTATCTCAGATCAGTTTAGACAGAATGAATGTAAGAGAATGGCAAAATAATCTTATTATTTTGAGAGCGGTCATAAAGTTGATGCTACAAACTAGTGAGCTGCACTCCTGCTTTTCTAAGGGGAGTTTTAAGGATGGTTATACCAACCTCTACCTGGGGCTGAAGAGCTCTTGGGGCAGCTGGATCCAGACTTTCCTAGTGAAGCTACAGCAGAGTTTGTCTCTGCTAATGCAATCTATTTCATACCCATGTTACAGGAACTACTTTACTTCTCTGTCTGTGGAGAACAATTATTAATGAAGCTGTCCTTCCCACAATGAACTTCAGGTTTTAGGTGTTTTTTACCAGAATATCCTGGATAATGCCTATATTAAATCCCTTTATGAGCTGTCATCAGTGCGAGGTATTATGGAAGGGGTTAGTTACATTATCAAGTTGCAAGAGTATGATGAATTCCCTATCAGCTGTGCTAGTGTAATAATCTGTGTGTTGGGTTTTAGCCCACTGCAAGTGTGAGGTAATTTAAATCTCTTTTATGTAAAGAAAGGACTTTTACCTTACTTTGACAAAAGCTAGAAGAAAGCACACAGAGTGCTACTAACAGTTCAGCTGATATGCAGCAACTAGATGTTGTATTTGAATTCATGAGAGAAGTCAATAAACTGACACTTACTTTGCAGAGGAAGGATGAATTTGCTTATCCTTCTGTAGTAAGAGTAGCATTTTATACTGGTCCAGAATCTTGTGGTTTCTTCCCAGCCTCTGCACTGTTCTGAGGAAGGAACAAGTCATACTGCCCATGTTCATTCAGTTGCAGGGATACAACATCAAGACCCTTAATTCTTCACCTTTTTTCCACTAGCTCCAAGGAATGCATTCCACCAAACAGTAGTGAGGAAAAGTGATAAAAACGAGACATAGTTTGGGGTTGGTTTGNTTTGTTTGTTTGTTTTTCCTTTTGCTTATTGTCCTAAAAATAGAATATTCATTTTATTAAAAGGAAATTGCTGGTTTTACAAAGCAGTACCATATATAGGCCATAATTTACACATTATGTTGGAAAATGAAAAGCAGTTCAGTACTGAGACCAGTGTTTCAATATCACAGAGTTAATTTTTTGTGTTTTCACTGCTTCTGGCTTCTTTCTCCTTTACTTTGTGCTCCACTTTCATACAGAAAAAAAAAACTTCAGCGTATTGGTGATTCAAGAGAGAACCAGTTTTCTAACTAGTAGAAGTTTCAAACTCAGTTATGACAAAAATGTGTATAATTTACTAGAAGCTACTGTGCATGCCATGCCTCTGCAGACTCCTTCTTTTAACCTTCCAAAAATATTTCTCATCCTCCATTTTTAAGCATTCAGAAAATAAGCAAAGAAGCCAGAAACCGACCAAAAATACCCCAAACAAATCCACAAACAAACACATACACACAAAAATCAATAATAGGGAGACATAAAATTCCAACCAAGTCAGGCATTTTAAAAAATGTCTCAGCTGCTTCTTTCCCTCTAGCTCTTTGAGTTTTCCATTAACATCATCAAAGTCCTCACCACCTGAATTCACACACAACAGAGAATATGCATCACAGGAAAGAAACAGGATCACAGAATGAAAATCAGCCTTGGGACAAAGGAGACATGATTTAGAAGTGGTCCAAGGCCATGCTGAACTTCAGCTACAGTATCTAACCCCGTTGTGAAGGATCATTCAACTATTTCAGATGTCCATTTCACAAAGAAATCCATGAATTGCAAATAAACTTGTACTTAGAGATTAAACCTTCTATTCACCAGAAGTCAGAGTTCTGGCAAACAAAGAACTTCTAGATAGCAAGGGGAAATCTAGATTCCTGCTGGTTTTCACCTCATTATACTCTCTGTGGGTTTGTGCAGTAAGTTTAAAAGTGTGTAAGGGGTGGGTATGGGACTGTTCATGCTAGCAGGCTTTTGCAATCCTTTCCTTTTTTTGTGAAGCGAACTTCTGAAAGACGAGAAAATGGAGAGATGAGAGGTAAGGAATAGTAGTGGAAAACAGGAGTAGAAAAAGGAAAACTAGGTAAGCAAAGTGAATACGGAACATGCTACCACTGGAGGGTAAAAAAAAATCACCACAACCTCTGTGAGAAAACTGGCAAAGGACTGAGCTTCAGGGTGTGCAGCACAAGGGTAGAAATAGAAGACTGAGAAAAAGTTGCTGAGTGAATAGAATAAGGAGACAGTGTGCAAAGGAGTGTAATAGAATACACCCTTTAACTGTACAGCTCCAATTCCCTCACACAAATGTATAACCACCATAACTAACTAGAGATAAGAATCAAAAGCTCAAAGGGTGGGTTATGCGGATGAAAAAAAAAAAGAGTAGATTAAATAAGACACTCGAGTTTGAAAGATAAAAGAAGAACATAAGAAAGACTCTAGGGAAGAAGAAAGCATAGAAAAGAGAATGTCAGTAATAGAAGAACAAAAAAAAAGGGGCAGAAAAGTGACTGAGCAGAAATGGGCAGAAAGTGGTGGAGAGAGAGACAAAGAGATGAGCAGCAGAGCAAACAGGAAGGAGTAAAATAAAATTTAAAAGTGAGCTGAATGGGAACACATCTTGGAAAATTTATAGTAAAACATTTATTTCAGACATTTTCTGATCAAGCTCTGGGCCCCACAACACAATACCTTGAAGACAGATATCAATAAATAGAGTAAGAAAAGAGGAACCAAATTCTCCACAATGCTCACAGAGTCACAGGACAGCAGTTTTTTCAGCTATAACAGCCATTAGACTTTATGCCAGACTACATTGCCAACAAAGAATGCTGTGCTTTAAAATACAAGATAAGCTGCATATTCACTTACACACTGGACATCACATTAGAGACCCTGGAGTGCCACTTCAGGATGCAAAGAAGACTGAGTGCCTACACACACCTTCCTTGTAAATACAAATGTGCCAAGTTCTGTGCTATTTCACCCACAGATAGGATTTGGCTCATAGCTAACAAGAGACGGATTGGACTTGCTCCAAATCCACAGGGTCTTCTTAAACAGAAAAAGCTCTATTTGTGTGGCATGTAAAAGCCCTCATATCTCAGTATCTCTGACCTAACTGTGCAGCTCAGTTCTAATATCAGTCAGTAGAAAAAAAGCATAATCTTTGATTTGCTGAGTTCTGAAACATTAAATGCCTTGCATTGCATCAGTTTTAAAGTTCTCTTTGCAGTGTACTTTTTTTCCTCTGTATCCACAGTGTCCTTTAAAAAGAAACTAACTGAGTTTAATGCTTTGTCCAGTATTTAGATTTTTTCATCATGATTATTTTTTAACCCTGTCTGACCATACATTTATTTTAAATTAGGACATCAAAAACCCTCCTACTCCAACCTCCGCATCCCCACACATGCAATTTGCTCTGTTTCAGGCAACTTTTGTTTTTCCTTTCCCAATGAGTGTAAAACAAGGAGGAAGTGAATAGGCTATGCAGTATTCAAGAAAATGAGGAAAAGATTAAGAGGTTACTCTCACAGATGCTACGGTCTCAGAACTCTCAAACTCCCACTGTAGTGGAGACACAGGAGGACTTGAAAACCCATCAAGGAGGTAGTTAAGGATTTTTTGAACACGAAGACTAGTAGCTGGTCATTACCCATACTAGGAGGAAGGCTTCTCCTCCTGAAAACTTAACAATGATGAGTAGGACTGGCACAGTTTATGACAAGTATGAGGACTTGGAACTAGAAGGACATCAACTGACGAAGTGCCTGAAGGTCTTTTGGTGATAGAGAGGTCACCTAGAGCAACACAATCTACCTCTCTTATTACAACTTTCTCTCCTAAGGGGAAAGGAAGTGTAGTTGTCATAGATGCCTCCATTCTAAGGGGAATGGAAGGCCCAATATGGAGACAGACTCAACCCACAGGGAAGTCTCCTTAGGAAACACTACTAGAAAACTCTCCAGTCTAGTAAGGCACTCTGATTATTACTCAGAATTGTTGTTCAAGTGAACAGTGAAAATAAAAGCAGTCCAAAGGCAATCGAAATGGATTTTAAAATGCCCTCAGGATGACTAGTTGAAGGATCAGGAGCACAGGTAGTGTTTTTTTCTGACCTTCCAGTAGCAAGTAGTAATATTGAAAGGAACAGATATCAACATGTGTCTCTGATGTCCTTCTGGTCTACTGATGGGATGTACCTTCTCAGAGGGGAAAAGGCTTCTAACATTGAGATGGCAGGAATTTCTTCATGGAAAAGTTTATCAAGCATTTGAACAGACTGCCCAGTGAAGTGGTGGAATCACCCTCCCTGGAAGTGTTCGGAAACATGTGGATATGACACTAGAGGACATGGTTTAGTGATAAACATGGTGGTGATGCCAGGTTGGTCGTTGGATTTGATGATCTGAGAGGTCTTTTCCAATTGTAACCATTACCTGATTCTTTACAACTGGCCACATATATTTACTAGGGTTTCCTTCAAATTGCTCCATTTCAACTCTTGTATAACTTCTTTGGTGAATGCAGCATTGAGTAATCTAATGATTTGAGAATCCAAAACCACAGGCAACAGACATAGGGTTTTGGAGGACACTTTATTAAAATGCCCTGAAGTTCCAAAACTCATCTTTGAAGTACAGCAGTAGGAAGTTTCTTGAGTTAGTGGGAGATCAAAGAAGCAATCCCCAGAATCAAAGTGAGCAAAAGCTTTTCTTTTACTCTAGAGTTTCCTATGAAGAATGACTTCTCCCCAGAAGCCAAGATCATGGGCAAATCCTTCCACATTCCACCCACCACTTCTGCATGTCAGATCTTTAAAAAACTTAAAATCTTCTTGTCTCTTAGTTTCAATAGTCATCTGTCCTAGTGTCACAGACCTCCTCTGTCATTTAGTGGTTATTGGTCTTCTTCCCAGCTTTGCTCCAAGAGTTGAGACATGATAATTTTCCTTGACATAGAGTGAAGAAGACAAACCTATTGTTGCAGCTGCCATGATATTCAAGCCATGTTATAGGGATTCTTTGTAGATTCAAGCAATTCAACTCTTACACCTTGAAAAATTGAAATAAGTGAAAGACATTAGGCTTCATACAATTTTTCACTTCAGCTCGTGGCTAGATTATTTCCCTAACTAAGACCCCTATTGTCCTCTGTCATGTCAGTCTTGACAGAGGTTGAAATCTAATCTGCATTTCTTGTGCTGCTACCTGTATGGCAGTTTCCATCTCTTCTCCTTTAACACTCTGTATGTGTGATGTCTGTAGACAGGAAGAAAAGTGATAGAAACTCTTTGGAACAGAACATTTTTATCTGTACAGCAACATTCACTTACTGCAGAGGGAACTTTGTGTCCATGCTATGACTATTCCTGTTCTTAGGTCGACACATTGGCAAAAACATTCTACCCTGGAAGATGAGGCTATGACCTGGAAGTGAGCACCTGAAGCAGGAGCATTGCAGTCCTGATCTTCTCACTGCTGTTCTTGGAGTGATGGGCCCTGCCATGCAGCCAGGGCTGACGCAACAGAGGGAGGACTTTGGTACCCACTGAAAATTTTACCAGAAAATATATTAGAGAAAACTAATGGTGAACAGAAATTATATACAGCTTGCTATCTTAGGCTGTCTTCTGAAGACTTGCTCACCTGCTCCAAGTTAGCCCCTTGTATTGTGTTTTTAATAACTTTGGCAGGATCATTTTTTCAACGGAAGAATCACTTCCATCTAGTCACAGAACACACAGCTCTTTAATCCTTGATTTTACTGTCCAGGAGAGGCCCAGGACTGGTCACAGCTCAGGCCTGTGATGAAGGGGATAATATTGATTAACTTCACCCCGAAGAGCATGAGTAGGCTCAGTTAACTTGAAATTGCTTTGAAACTCTCACATGAAAGAGTTCTTTACTAGTTATTCTAAAACAGATATTCTAATTTAACTACATCCTTATTATTATTTTCATCTTTTGTATGAAAAGGAGCATTTTTAAATTCCCAAGAAAATTGCTGAAGGTCTGTACATTACAGATTGTATAAAGCCTAAGAAAAAATATAATAAAACCAATGAAGTATTGAAAAAGACCAAAAAGTTAGGAAGATAACATTGAATCAATTCTCCAGAAAATCTAAAAAACATGACTAAGATCTAACAAACAAACGATGTCAAGTGCTTTTAAAAAAACAGGCTTTGTTTGGTGGTTTCAGTTTGGTTGGTTTGTTGTTTTTGCATAGTAATCTGCTCAATAATATAAACCAGGGATTTTCTCATAGCACTGCATCCCTAGATACACCAATCCATTTCAAAAGACTTTTGGTGAAATCTTGAATGGCAGAAAAAAGGTTTTATATTAAAAATGAGAGAAACCAAAGGCAGTTTTACAAATACTCTGTTACTAAACAATCTAATAAAGTAGTAAGAGGATAACTCTCATTTCTACAGTAGTGATCTTTAAAAGGCTATGTTAAATGATATGATAATCTTTGTCCACAGGCTGCAAAAATATCTATCTCACTCAGCTGGAGCAAGATTAGAAAAAAAAATGTAATATTCATGTCCTTTAATTTTTTGTTTCAACAGTTTCTTAGTTCACTACATTAGCTAAATGACGATATGTACTTAAATACTGTTTACATAACTAAAACATTAGAGATGATTCTGATGACAGAGCACAGCACAAATACATTTTCAGACTTGTAGCAAAAATAAAACACTAATTCTTACTGATTCTGCTCCCTGGTTTTGAACATCTCCCTGGTAATACAGGAATGTTTCATTTGCTTCCCACTTACCACATGCAAATATAGACATATGGAGAGATGAATGCATTTTTAAATTTTAAATAAAGAGGAGGGGATTCACATGTGTTTTGCCACACACACCCTGTTCACAGAGAACAGTAGCCTATGAAGAATATGAAAGCAGTAAACAGATCACAGTGTTCCCACTGAACAGCTTAGATGCACCATCAGTAGTCTTCCTAAGGACTGAGTTGAGGGAAAGAATTAGCTGCAGACATCAAACGGATGAGGTATATCTTTGAAATCCCTTCACAGTCCAGTATTTTGTTTATGACCAAAGCCCTTGAGCTGAATGTGAAAGCCAGTTTCCATGGATATTTAAATGACACTTTTATCAGGCGTATCAGAATGACACACTTGGATATTTCGAAGTCTTGAAAGGTCACATCTCAGTCACCCCCAGATTCATTTCTGTCTAGCAATCAACATTTCTTGTAAGCAACAAACAGTGTTTGTGACTTGTCAGTGTGACCAAATCGCAAAAGAATTGAAAATGTGGCGTACTGAAGCAGAGAAGATTAACCACACCAGCAACCTGGGACAGAAAACTAAAACACTTTGCTATCTGCTTTTTTCCTTGCCTCCTGCTTCTCCACAGTGTTTTGTTCTTCCTACACTGGAGAACAAGCCACAGGTATTTTTTGATGTAAGAAGATTTATCTGTAAACTGAAGCACAAGACCAAAGGATTGACTCTGCAAATATGTCCATCTACTTTCTCTACACTGATCTCCTCCTGAAATAAATAGGATTGCTCACTTTGCAAATCAAACATGTTTGAGGAATTGAGCCTTTTATTTGCACATGACATATTTTATGGGAGAATCATTTCAAGGCTGGAAAATTATGAAATCTTGGGAGTTCAGTTAAAATTTTCTGCCATCACACACACACACACATACAAAAGAAAAAGTCAGCAATAGTAAATCCTGAAATAAAATTATTGTGAAGAAATTAATAGCAATGCAAATGATTTTCAAATTAATGTTTCAATTTTGAAATACCTATTATAAACATTTGCGCTTGCTATGGCTTGCAGTTAAATTTTTAAAATAGCACTTAAATATGCATGTTAATAACATCCAGAAGGCATTTCTTTCAAGCCTGTTTGGGCTGTTGAAGGCTTTAATTTAACCACAGCATTCATTTACGTCTAGCAGTTAGAATTTTCTTTTAAACTCAAAGGAGCCAAGAGTTGTAACTATGATCTAATTGGTAAGGAATGAAGAATGTTTTTCATGTTTTATAGACAGCATGAATCCTGATCATTTTACTGCAGTAAATTATAGAGTGCTCTGCTCACTGTGTCTCCCTCTGGAACTATGGGCCTATATCTCATTAAACTATAAAAATAACTTGCAGTGTTCGGCACTCCTCAAAAGCTATCTTGCCAAAGTGTGTTATTTTTATATCTCTAATGCATGTCAGATAGTCAGTCCAGAGAAAGTTAGGTTCTTTATAGCCTAAAACCAAATTAATTTACAGCTGCACCCACATGTCAGAGGGGACATATAAGGAACTTAAACTGCTATAGAAAACAATAATTTATTATTGATTTTCAGCTCCTTTTTAAAAGCAGCTGCAATTCATTGGCTTCTCAGTTCTTTCCTCTGTGGTACAAATGATCTAAACAATGTTAGCGACAAAGTAAAGCAGCTCCTGCGAGCAAGGCAAATGATATAAAAGTCAGATGCGGTTTACCTTTGTTTAGCTTAAGACAAATGGTCCATCACTGAAACAAAAAAAAAGATCAGAGGGGAGATGTTGTGCTTTTTTGTCTCTTAAGATGTGTGTGATTAGGCAAGATATTTCATTAAATGAATTACTTGTCTCTAAAATACAAGCTAGTTGCTTTTTTAAAGCTATATAAGCATCATGTATTTGTACAATCTATCTGAATTTAACTCCAATAAAGGGAGTACATTACAAATTATAGGTTGCAGGGCCTTAATCCTACAACAATATCTTGGGTTTCTGTTAAAAAAAAAATCAAAACCAAAAGCAAACAAAACCCTCCAAACAAACAACCCCCCAAAACAAACAAACAAACACAACATCTAATAAATAACCCATTCAAAAGGCAGATGTTAAAGAATTGCTATTGCAACCACTGAAGTCTATATTGCCAGACCTTTAAAGCAAGGGTGACGTGGATTGGAAAAGAAAAGAGCAAGGTAGGAAGGAGTGCAGCAGTAGGAATATTCTTCAAAGAGCATAACAGTAAGATTAGAGCAATAATCTCTTTTCCCCCAAGAGCACAGTGATTAATGAAAAACATCTCCTTTCATAGCAAAACAGCTTAAAAAGTCAATCAAATTATTTCCATCTTAGGCATATACAACAAATAACTCAATAACTTTTGGGGGTGGAATAGGGAATAAAAATTGTAATAATTTTTAAAACACTGGTTTCTTTGTTATTTGTTCTTTCTGTGGGGAAAAAAATTACTCTCTTCCTAGGAAATTTATCTCATATTACTTCTTCTGTACAGGCTTTTGCTGCCAATGCCAGTTTTTTCAGTGAAGAGTCTTAGGTCCAGACTCCTTTCCCCAAGCCTGACATCTTGGCCACAGTCATTCTTTGAACAGAGTTTTCTGCTCAGAGAGTGAAGGGTCACTTTCCCAAAAGACAAAAATAGGAAAAATGGTGTGGGAAACCCTTTGCATTTTGCTCCTTCATGGTTATCAGCATATGCTTCCTTCTTTGGAGCTGCAAGTTACAGCAGATTTTGGTCCCTCCGGAACTAAATCAATTCTCAAAGTTAAGGGACATGCAAAACTTGCCCTCATCTCACCTCAAGGTCACCCATGGCTGACAATGAAAATGAGGGAAGGTCACCCTGGTACACCAGAGAGGAGGCCATATTCAAAGTAAGTTGTTCCATTCTCAGGTCATGAGTTTTCCACACACAGGACCAGTTTTCCATACACATCCTTTGCTAATCAGTGAAAAGAGCATGAGAAGAGTAACCAGAAAATGACAAAAACTGTCTCACCTGTGACAATCCCATCTATCTTCTATACACTCAGAAAAGCAGAAACGAAAAATCTCTGAAACAAAAAGCAGAGAATGAGAAAATTATTACTTCACAGAAATATTTATACCCATAAGGAATAAAAGATACATAGAAACAGAATGAGAGAGGGTGTTCAATGAAAAAGATCCTGGTTTATTAGGCATAAAAGAATATGGCTAAATAGTCACACCCTAGTTATGATCATTAAGTCTATGTTTGGAAAAAAGTAGAAAAAGAAGCAGTAAAGTCTAAAAGCCACCTTACACAGAATCACAGAATATGCTGAGTTGAAAGAATCATCATAGTCCAACTTCTGGCCCTGTGCTCCTTCCCAAAAGTCACACCATATGCCTGAACGTATCATTCAAATGTTTCTTGAACTCTGTCAGGCTTGGTGCTGTGACCACTTCCCTGAGGACCCTGTTCCAGCATTCATCCTCTTAGTGAAAAACTATTTTCTAATATCCAGCCTAAACTTTCCCTGACACAGCTTCAGACTATTTCCTCAGGTCCTGTCACCGGTCACCATAGGGAAGAGATCAGTGCCTACCCCTTCTATTCCCCTCACAAGAAGTTGTTACTGCAATGAAGTGTCTCCTCAGTCTTCTCCAGGCTGAAGACACCAATTGACCTCAGCCTCTCCATGTATGGCTTCCACTGAAGGCCCTTCACCATCTTTGTTGTCCTCCTTTGGACATTCTCTATCAGCTTAATATCTTTCTTATATTGTGGCACTTAAAACTGCACACAATAGTCAAGTACAGAGCAGAGTGGGACAAT
>WBMV01004465.1:571841-584363 GCA_013396655.1 Campylorhamphus procurvoides | reverse complement strand
GCGCCAACTCCCGGCCACGCCCCCTTTCCCCTTTCCCTTCTCCCATTGGCCCTCCAGCCCTTTGCCCCGCCCCTTTACCATGACTGACAGGCATTGCGCCAATAGGCGGCGCCCACAGGGGAGGGGCGTGGCCTGCCCGTGACGCGCGCAGGGCGGGGGGGCCGCGGTAGCAACAGTTGCCTCGAGACCCGGCGGCGGGCGGGTCGGTCGGGCGCCATAGTGACCGTAGCCCTGGAGACTGTTACTTGCCAACGGCGGCAACGCGCGGGCCCGGCGGCCGCAGCACAGCGCAGCCCGCGGCACCCGCCGGCCACCGCAGGTGAGCGGGGACACCCCTTCCCACCGCCGCTTGCCATGGGGGGGTGGTGGGTTTGGAGGCCGCGAGGGGGTCCCCCCCTCACCGGGACAGGGGAGGAGGGAGAGGGTTGCGTTGCCGTGTTAGCGGCGCGGGGAAGTTGGGAGGTCTCGCCTCCCGTGCTCGCCGTGGGGCACCGCCCGCGGGGATGGGGAGATGGGGATGGGGAACGGGAACCGGCACCGCCCGCCCGGGGAGGGCAGGCAGGGAGGGAGGGCAGCGGCCTCCGGGGCTTCCCGAAACTCCGCGGGCTTCCCGTAACTCCCCGCTCCGGTGGGGAACGGGAGTTCGGGGGAGAAGCGGGCGCTGCCGGCGGGTCCGAGCCCGGGGAGGGTCCGGAGCGGGGCACGGGGCTGTGCGGGGACCGGACCCCCATCCGTGCGGGCCCCTTTCCCCGCTCCTTCTGTCCCCATCCCCCTCTCTGTCCCCTTTCCCCCCTCCTGCTGTCTGTGTTCCCGTCGCCGACTCCATGCTGACCCCGTCCCCCCCTCTGTTCCCATCGCCCTCTTCATGTTGTCCNCTGTACTGTCCCCCGTCCCCTCCTTCTGTGCTCTGTCCCCCGTCCCCCTCTCTCTGTCCCCCCCCACTGTCCCTGTCCCCCCTCCGGCCGCTCCTGCTCCTCCTCCCGGGGGTGGCGGGGTTGCTTTGAGCTTCAGCTCATCCCCGGAGTTGCCGGAGCTCGGGGGATCGCAGCGCTCGCCTCCGTGTCGCTCTTAGGAACGAGCGAAAATCGCGGCGAGACCTATTTTTAAGCCTCTCTTGCCGTCCGTTCTTGACTTGGTTTCTGCTGTTTGTTTTGAATAAAGTGTGTTTCGAACCAAGAGTCATCTCCTGTTAGAGTGGGATTTTGTGGACGTGCCTATTTTCGAGCGTGAGTTCCCGCTGCCTGATTAAATCTTTCCATTCTCTTTACTTAGATGCCACTCCAAAGCCTCTGTCTCGGTTTTGCCGTTGAGAGAAACGAGTCTTACTAATTAAAAGGCGGAATAAATAATAACTTTATTAAATATTAATAAATTTACCCTTTTTTGCAACTGGAATATCTTTAAACTGAGGGTTTAACTGGTAGGTTAAACTGAGAGCTCAGCTTTGGAGTCATTTAGTCGAGGCTTTTTTCATTGCTTCTCAACTTTTCAGCTCTATCTCGGTTACAAATCATTTGAGAACAGAGAGTAACGGCTGCCTTAGGAAAAGGAAAAAAATGAGTCTCAAAATACAGACCTTGAGCTCCTGGGCTTCCTTCTGTGCCTCTGCTTGTTTCACTTTTCGATCTGAGTTTGCTTCAGTCAGTTTAGGATTAATTAAGGCTCAGGTTTTGTTTTAAAGTGACACGTTGAGTAGAAGGCGGTCTGTGCAAGGGGAGGCATTTGGGGAGGCTCTTTCCTGGTTACCTCCTTCAAGATGAGTTGAATCAACCTCTGACTGTATCTGCTGAGGCCGTTTGGGATGAACAAGGTTTCACCTCTGGATGGTTGGAGTCAGGTGAGAAGGAACCCCCAAGACAGGACTTTGTAGGACCAGCCTGTGTGTGTTGGTTACCTGAGAGTTTCATTCTGAAAGTCTTAGTTCATGTTTTAAAATTCCCAGCACATCCAGCTGGCTCTTTACCTCTCAATGTCCCTGTCCCAAGGGATAGGAAATTTGGAATTTTGTGTGATGTGTTGCATTTACCTGTTATTTATACAGCTTTGGGCAGACTCTGGGGATTTGTTGTTTTAAGCCTTTGGATTCATGTTGTCAAAGCTGTTCCTGTAGCCATGAGGTTTGGAAAGGCTCATCTTTTTCTCTGGAATCTGGGTTCTCAGGTAACAACAGGATCTTGGCCTGGAGGGTGAAAGCCCAGACACAAGGGAGGGGTTGACAGCTGGAATTTCTTTGTCCCTGCTTGCTTCCTTCAAACTGGGAATGCTCCCAGTGCATTTGTAGATGGTGATCAGAGCATCTGCTGCCAGGGAGGGATGTCAGAGCCAGGTCCCTCAGACTTCACCGGGACTCTCCACAGGCAGTCCCTGCTTTGCATTTCCCTGCTGTGCCATTTGCATCTCATGAATTGCTCTCCTAGCAGCGTGTCCCTGTCCTGGGGCCCGCTGTGACTGGTCCCTGTGGAAGGGTCTGAGCCAGAGGGGAATCCCAATGCTGGAGAATCCCACCCAGATTGGGGCTGAGACCTGCAGGCAGCACACAGGGGGCTGTGGCCATGGCCCAGGGCAGCAGGTCTGCCTCTCAGAGAGTGTTTTGTAGGTTTGGCATATGGATGTGTAGGTTTGGTTGGCATATAAATTTGTAGATTTGGCCTCTAAATAGAGTCCTTCATCAAAGTCCTGTTGAGTCCCTGCAGCAGGGCTGGGAGGGAGGGATGGGTTGCCCATCTCAAGACTTAAGGCAGAGCGTGGTCTAGAGAGGGTCATTGTTAAATCAGGTGTTAGGTGTGTGAAGGTACACCAGAACCACACTTTGTGTGTCCTTTTGTGTTTGCAAACACAATCAGACACATCCCTGGAAGTGTCCAAGGCCAGGTTGGATGTGGCTTGGAGCAACCTGGTCTGGTGAAAGGTGTCCCTGCCCATGGAACAAGATGAGGTTTAAGGTCCCTCCCACCCAAACCATTCTATAACCATTCAAGACATGAGCAACCAACACCCCCAATGCCATCAACTGCTGCCCTGCATCTCCCTATTGGGGGAAACTCTCCAGCTGAGAGCATTTATTGACTAAAAGTCACCTTTCTGCCACGGAACCACTTGAGGGCTGCCCCAAAAGCCGTGTCTCCCCAGCGCAGCCTTTCCCAGCCCCACGGCAGCAGAAGAGACGGCGCCAGCCATTGTCTTTAAATAGTCTCCTGCTTGTAACACCTCGGAGCCTCGACAGCTGCTCTGTCTAATCACAACATGTTTTCCCTGCTAATACAGGCCTGTAAACAGAGCTGCTTTCGTGTATTCCAGCAGATTTCCCTCGCTCCGTTTTAGCAGTGCCGGAGCTAAAAGCGTCCTGCGGAGTCACCGCGCTGCTGATTCAACAGGCGGGTCTCGCCGCTCGCCTGCTCAGCCAAACTTTCTGCTGCCGAGTTATATTTAAACCAAGTTTTCCTTTCTTCCCCTCCCTCCCTTCCCTCCCTCGGAACAAATGCCAGCACAGCTCAGGGCTGGAGCCTGGCCAGCTGGAGCCCAGCGTGCCAGAGCTTGCTGTGGGTGCCACCGGGGCTCTCCTTCGCCAGCCGGGGTTGTGCTCCTGAGATTTGACACAAAGGGAAGGGTTTTTGCTCCGAGCTGTGCTTTGAGCCTCGGTGTTTGGGCTTGTTTGGGTTGGGAGTTCTTTATTTGTTTGTTCAAACCCTCACAAATCCACCTTATTGTCTAAGAACGTGCCGGTTTTCCCCTGTCTTGGTGTTCTCCTGTCAGGCTGTTTCGGTCCAAGTAGTTCATGGACTAATTATCCATAAATACATAAATAAAGGGCAAAATATTCCTTCAGCACAAACCACATACCCCTGATACACTGAGCAAAGAGGGATCCTTTCATATGTGGCCCTACCTGCAGGCAATCACTTTTCTCGACACACAAAGCACAGAGGAAATGATTTCAGGGCACATTAATACTCAAATTACTTCCAGTTAGGGAGGAAAGGAGAAAGAAACAAACCCACTTTCGGCTTTGGGTGTTATTTTATGAAAGATGGCAATGTTTGAATTTCAGATATTATTTCAGGGCATATTAATACACAAATTATTTCTAGTTAGGGGGGAGAGGAGAAAAAACCACACCCACCTCCAGCTTTGGGTGGTGTTTTATGAAAGATGGCAATTTCTGCATTTCAGAAGGCCTAGAAAAGTTTTAAGTGTCCTTAATTCAGCTAACTTGTTAAAACAATACATAGTTATGTATAGACAAGTGATTTCATGTCAGTGAATGCCAAAATCTTCCTTCTCAGTGATATTCCCTGGTGTTACACAGGAGGGAAGAGCTGGAGGAATGCCAAGTGAAGGCATTTGAAAAGTCACTTAAAGGCAATTGATAAGCTTATGTTTTCCTAAGTTAGATTTCCATTAAGAATTTCTTTTTCTGAGGTTATAAACACCGAGGAAGTCTCAGCATCACAAATGTGTTGGAGGGAGGAAGCTTTGCAAGAGATTAGTGACTGAACATTGCAGTTGCTGTCAAAGAAACAGATCACAAAAAGCTGCACCAAAGATGATTTTTCCATAAAGAAAATGCCAACCAAAAACTCAGATTCTTTGTTTTCTTGTCCCAAATCTGAAGGAAATCCTCGGTGTCTTCAGCAAGAAGCTGACAAGTAATAATTACATTGACTGCAGAGATATTCTTCCCTGGTGCATGTTCTGACCATCCAGGTTCCACAAGTCAATTTTTCCTGTTTGAGGTGGTTTCTCTCTGCCTTCCTCTGAGGAATGTCTGGCTGTGTGTGAGGGCAAACACCAGCAGGGACCTGTGTGTAGGCTCTGACAAAGAGCAGCACTCTGAGCCTCATCCCTGTCTCCTGTGACAGGGTGACTTCCTGCCCTGGCATCTCCAGGGTGTCTCTGGTTCTTAGAGAGTCTCATCCCTAGAAAGAAAATGTGAAACACGACCAGAAACAAAGCAAAAGAGAGGCAAAACTGCATGGGGAGCAGCACCTGCTCTCTGGGACTTGTCCTGCCTCTCGTGCCCTGCTTAGCTGCCCTCATAGGAGAGGATTTGGGGTGTGCTGGAGATGTGGCAGCAAGCTCCAGGTTTTGGGGCACCTGTGTCCAGTCCTGCTGTCCCCTCCTGCTCACCACGTGGCTCTTGGTGTCACACACAGAGGGAGGTGTTTGACAGGCTGAGAAAGTTGGGCTTGTTCAGCCCAGCTGGAGGAGAGGAGGTTGTGTGGAGATGTCACAGCACCTTCCAGGTTCTGAAGGGGCCTGCAAGGAAGCCAGAGAGGGACTGTCCATCAGGAACTGGAGCAACAGGATAAGGGGAAATGGCTTCAGACTGGAAAAGGGGAAATTTAGGTTGGATATACAGAAGGAATCCTTCACTGTGAGGCTGGTGGGGCCCTGGCACAGGTTGGGCAGAGAAGCTGTGGCTGCCCCAGGCCTGGAGGTGTCCAAGGCCAGGTTGGAGCAACCTGGGACAGTGAAAGATGTCACTGCCCATGGCAGGGGTGGGACTGGATGGGATTTAAGGCCCCTTCCAACCCAAACCAGCCTGGGATTCTGGGAAGGGTGAATGGATGGAGGGGAAGGTTCCTGCCCAGGTGCTGAGCAGGACTCTCCCAGCCCTCCAAAGCCACCACAGCTCCAGGAGAGCTCAGGGCAGTCCCATGTTGTGGGTGAATCCTTATAAACTGCACAGAAGAGGGAATCTGGGTGTGAAGAGAGGTGGTTCTGTCTCCAAAGCTGAGTTTTGTAAATACCCAGCTCATTTGGATGAAATCAATGCCGAATCTGTGTGGGGAAGGCACATTTATTCAGGAATTTCCCTGGGATTACGTGGTTGGTGGTTCTGTGAGGTTAACACAGGGCAAAGGGTCCTGCTGAATGGAGCCTGTAATTAAGGATTCTTCTTCTGGAGATGTCACTAGTTGAGACTGACAAGAGACATCAGGGGAAGGGCGGGGGTGGACCGATTATGGGCAAACAACCTCAGCAGAATTAGCAATTTCCTCAACCACCACCTGGTTAGTCATTGTCAGACTGTTCTTTAGTGTCAGCTTAAGATCCCGTTGCCACCATGACAACCCTGGAACTGTTCTGGAGAATGTCTGGCTTAACACCCAGCTGATCAAACATTCACCCTGTTCAGGGAATTATATCAGTTATTCACGTTGTTCTCACCTCTGGGATGCTGTGAGTCCCCTGGGATTTAGAAGAAGGAGCCTCATGCTGACAGGGAAAACCCCTGCACTGGCCTTGCCCTTGTGCAGCAGAGCAGGGACAGAGGGGGACACTTTATAAGGACTTTTTTTAGAGAAGTCAGGGCACTGAGCATTTAGTTTTTATTATTATCATGTGTAGACACCCAGCAGCACAATACAGGACACAGTGATAGCCTCAGTGCAACACTGGGGGAGGTTCCTCTGTTCTCTTGCTTTGGGAAGGGTGTTTATGGTGAATGATTGTCTTTTCTGCAATGGCACAGTCTGACCTGAGCATCTTGCACAGAGGAATTGCCACGTTTTGCTGCTCACAGGAGGAGATGCTGATGTAGTGGAGCATCAAGTTCATGTGAAAGGGAATGGTTTTAAACAAAGAGAGCAGGTTAGATGGGGTATTGGGAAGGAATTCTTCCCTGTGAGGGTGGGCAGGCCCTGGCACAGGGTGCCCAGAGAAGCTGTGGCTGCCCCATCCCTGGAATTGTCCAAGGCCAGGTTGGAGCAACCTGGACTAGTGGGAGGTGTCCCTGTCCATGGCAGGGGATGGAATGACATGGGCTTTAAGTTCCCACCCAACCCAGCCCATTCTGTGATTCCATGATTCTGGAATCCTTTTTCTGTTGCCTGCTTGGCTTTCTCCAAGAAATCATCCTTAGCTGAACCACTGCCTGGTGCTGTGGGGTTTGGCTCAGTCCTGATGGGTCCCAGGATGGGTTTAGAAGGTTTTGCTGGCTGGTAGTGGACACTTTCACAGTCAGATTTATTAATTATCCTTTACCCAGTGCATGCACAAGGCTGTGGGCTGATTAACAAAGCACAGGGATGGGAATTCTGAATGCAAAGGGTGTTCTTGTCTCCATGACCTTGTGACCACAGTGGGAGAGGGTTTCACCAGTGTCCAGGACAGACTCCTCAGGGTCTGCAGCTCCTTCTGGGGGGACATGGAGGGGCAGGGGCTGAGCTCTGCTCTGGGAGCAGGGACAGGACCCAGGGAAGGGCTGGGGCTGTGCCAGGGGGTTGGGGTGGATCTCAGGGAAAGGTTCTTCCCCCAGAGGGTGGTGGGCACTGCCCAGGCTCCCCAGGGCAGTGGGCACGGCCCCAAGGCTGCCAGAGCTCCAGGAGGGTTTGGACAACGCTCTGGGGGACAGGGTGGGGTTGTTGGGGTGTCTGTGCAGGGCCAGGGGTTGGACTGATGATCTTTGGGCGTCCCTTCCAGTCCAGGGTATTCTGTGATCCCAGGCTAGAGCTGGAGCAGGAGGAGGAGGCACCTGGATGTGTGTGCTGAGGTGGAGGTAAGGGATTCTGCACAAAGCTGGATATTCCAGTTAGTGCTGCCAGATCTGGGGCCTTTCTGACAAGCAGTCTCGTATTTTCTGTTACCAGGCTGTGCTCTTGTTTGGGCTGGAAGGAGAGTTTGTGCTGAGGGGAAGCAAAAAGCTGGAGGAAGTGAGTCCAGAGAGAGGGCTGAGAAATCCTCAGGTGCAGCTTGTCAGCACTGTCACCTCACTGCTGTCTGCAAGGAGATCCTTCTCTCTGCCTCCCCCGAGCTGCCTGGGATGGTGCAGGCAAAAATCCAGCTTGAAATCCACCCCTGGGCTGTGAAATGTGGGGGGAGATGTGAATAAGTGCACATGGACTAGTTCTGTCTAGTTTCTCTTCAGTCTTTGCATTGAAACAATGTGCTGTTCAAACCCCCACCCTTCCCCTCGAGGGAGGTGAAATGCAGACCTTTTCAAATATTCATGACCTTAAGTGACCAGTCATGGCAGGAAATTTTTCTTTAAGAGGTGCAAATAAAAACAGAAACTATGGCTTCTGGTCACCAAACTGGTCTTCAGAGCTTCCTTCTTCCTAGCAAATATTTATTCTTCTTTATGTGACAGATGTGAGCCATTGTTAGAAGACTTACACCTGCCACGAAAGTGAAATATCCTCCACAGAATCCCCTTGAAGAACCTGGGGCTTCCCTGCAGGCTCCACACCCCTGGAAGTGTCCAAGGCCAGGCTGGACAGGGCTTGGAGCACCCTGGGATAGTGAAGGTGTCCCTGTCCATGCAGGGGTGGCACTGGATGGGCTTTAAGAGCCTTTCCAACCCAACCCATTGCATGATTTTATGATTCCTGGCAGGCAGGAAACACTTAGATGGGTAAAACTCCTGCTTGTTGTGCTAATAAATGGACCTATTTGAATTTCAGAGTATTGTCCTGTGTGCTGCCACCATTAGAGATAATTGTGTAAGGTGAGGAGTTGTAAACGAGGTAATTCATGTTTCAAATTATACTGGAGCAGCCAAAGTGCTTTTTTATTCTAATCGCTGCTGTTTTCCCACAGTTTCATTCTCCCCAGTGTGGAATCATGGAATATGCTGAGTTGGAAGGGATCCACAAGGAAAATCGAGTCTAACTCTTAAGTAGACTCAGAGATGCTGCTCAGAACTTAAAAATGTCTTTAGAAAACAAAATGCAAACAGATTAAAAAAAAAACCAACAGAGAAACCCAACTTGTTTTTAGATAAGAAGTGCAGTAAACGTTTTTGTAACCATCTTTTTTTGGGTTTTAACCATGTTTTTGTAACTGTGTATTGCCCGAGGTTTACCTGGCTACTGAAATTGGGAGCCAGTTCATTAGTTGATCTCACTGAGGTAGAGATATTAAGTAAAAACAGCTGCTTTTGGGTTCCTTGTCAGGTATCACTTAAAACCCATGACTTTCTGAGCTCTTGCAATGCCCTGAAGCCCCAAATGATCCCGCTGGTCCTTTCCCCTGGGTGCAGTGGGCTCTGCCCTGTGTCCCACGGCTCTCACAGCTCTCTCGTGGGAGAGGCAAAGATTCTCTCAGCCCAAAAGTGGGGGTTAATTCTGGGCTGCCACAGGAACCTCCCCTGCCGGCCCCATCCCAGACATTCCAGGGCGATGCCTCATGGGCTGCGTCAGCCCGATTGTTGGGATGGGCTGTTGCCACAGCCCCGCGTTGCCAGGGAAGAGCCCCACGTGCCTTCGAGGGAGGAATCTTTGGGCTCTTCGAGTTATATAACCCTGTTCATCAGGGAGCAACTTCATGGAGGTGGAGCTGGAGCCACCGAGAATGCTCCCAGGGCTGGAGCCCCTTTGGCGTGGAGAGAGACTGGGAGAGCTGGGGGATTCACTTGGAGGAGAGAAGGATCCAGGGAGACCTGAGAGCCCCTTTCAGAGCCTAAAGGGGCTCCAGGAGAGCTGGAGAGGGACTGGGGACAAGGGATGGAGGGACAGGACACAGGGAATGGCTTCCCATTGTCAGAGGGCAGGGATAGATGGGATATTGGGAAGGAATTATTCCCTGTGAGAGCAGGAACACCCTGGAAAAGTTTTCCCAGAGAAGCTCCATCCCTGGAAGTGTCCAAGGCAGGTTGGACAGGGCTTGGAGCACCCTGGGCTAGTGGAAGGTGTCCCTGCCCATGGCAGGGGGGGGCACTGGATGGGCTTTAAGGTCCCTTCCAGCCCAAACCAGGCTGATTCTGTGATTCCAGCTGAGCCAGGCTCTGGATTGCAGGTTCAGTCTCTGTGAAATACAAACTGTGCACCAATTTGTCCCTTCCCACACCTTTTTCATGGATGCAACTTGTCACAGAAACATGATCCACCTCCTTGTAATGCCCAGGAGTCCCTGGCTGCTTCTCCCAGGGAAATGGGCTTTGTCTTTAGCTCTGGGGGGACCACACAGGCTCTGCTTTGTAAAATCACCCCTTCCTTGATGGGGACTCAAAGGAGACCTTTTCATATCAAAACATCTGGGATGTGTCTGTGACAAGAAAAACCTCGGGGTGTGCAGGCCCTGGGGCTGCAGCTCTGTCTGTGGAATTGGCTTTATTTTCTATCTATTTATACACATATATATATAAAAGTGTACCTGTATGCATACACATATATACACATCGTGAGGGGTTGTATTTCCAGGAGTGTATTGTGAGGGAGTGGAATTTTTAGGGTGTTTTCCCCCCATTTCTGATGCCCCTCCTTGTCTCTGGACTCACCCTCCCTGGGGTTTCTGTGCCACCCCACACTTGGGACTGTGCTCTGAGCCATAAATTGATCTCTGGTTTAGCAAGGCCCATCTTTTTCTGATCCAGAATCCACATCCATTGGTACTTCACAGTCCATTTGGGAAACCCTGCTTGATTTGCTCCCTGCTTTCATTTCCATTTTCCATTAGGGAATAATTCAATACCTGCCTTTTTTCCAGGAGCCTGAAAGTTGAGCTGGGCAAATTTGTAAAGATTAATACTTGTGAAGTGCTTTGAAGCCCTCAGGTGATTGTTGCTATACTCACTGAGCAAAACACATATTTTTTTGGCTGGTGTCATTATTGCTCTGCTTTGTGCCCTCCTGGAATACTTTGTGCAGAGGCACTTGGAGAATCCCACAATGGTTTGGGCTGGGAGGGACCTCCTGGCTTTTTTTTCTTCTCTTGAGAATGGTCCTCCAGGAAAAGGAGGATTTTCCTCCCCCTGTTTGCTTCACAGGGCTGGTGGAGATGCAGAGACCAAGCTCAGGGCTTTGTTTGGGTCCTGACAAAATTGAGAGAGGGAAACCAACCAACCAAACCCTGGAGAAATGGTTTAATTTAGAGAAATTTGGGGGATTTCTTGCCCAAGTGACTCTGGTGTCATCCTTCAGGCTGTTTTACAATCCAAAGGAACACTCAGAGTGCTCTGAAAAAGGGAATTTTGGAACAAAAATGAACTGTAAGTGATCAAAACTCTGTTGTTCAGTGTTGCTCTGTTTGCAGGAGCTGCTGAAACACAGGATGGTTCCCTCTTTGCACATCTAAACAATCAATTTATATTGTGGATTAAATTCCTCTCGCTGTATTCTAACCTTGTGTCCTTAAAACTCAAAGTTTTCTATTCAGTGCCACCAAATAACTAAATTAATGCATCACATATTGCAATTCTTGTTCACTTTCCCCTAAGAATTACTTAATACTTTGGTGATGAGTCTCTTCTTAGTCAATCATTGAGGAATTTTTGTGCTAACTTTTATTTTGGCAGCTGCTTGGTTGAATTCATATTCTGCTGCTGGGCAATGAACTGTTCCACAGTGAACATTTTGAACTCATCTCCTGATTTCTGAGCCTTTTCTTCCTATATGAGGGTTGAATTATGGGATTAGGCAGAACATTATGCAATATTCTGCTGGGGAAAGGGAAATTGTCTGTGGATGAATTTCGCCTTCACACTTCTGCTTTATAACCATTGTAGCACAGCAGTGGATTGGTGAGAGCTGACAGCCTGTGGCTGCTCTGCAGTAATTTTTATACCTTTTCCTCTCTCAGATGTATAAAAACTTTACTAATTCTCTGCATCAGAATGTTACTATGAGAGTTGAGCTCCTGCCTGTTCCCTGGAAGGATGATTTCCCCCCAAATTAGGGGAGGTAGGCAGTGATATGGGCCCACAGTGTGATAACCCAGGATTTGAGTTTTAACCTTCTGCCCCTGTCTCCACCCCCCAAAATCCCAGGTGACTGTTATTCCGTTGAGGATACAGGGCTGCAGTGCTGGCTGGGAGCTCAGCTCAGCCCTGGGGGTGCATTCTCTGGTTTCCCACTGCAGAAGCACGAACAGCTTGGTGCTTTGGACACACGTGTGCAGGTGCTCATGGACTGGAGAGTAAGGCTGCAAACACATGTTAGAAATATCTCTTCTCTCTTCCTCCTTTCCACTGCCTTCTCTCCCTTCTCTTCCTCCTCTCCCTCCTCCTCTCCCTTCTCTGGGCACACGTGTGCAGGTGCTCATGGACTGGAGAGTAAGGCTGCAAACACTGGAGTTAGAAATCTCTCTTCTCTCTTCTTCCTTTCCTCTTCCTTCTCTCTCTTCTCGTCCTCCTCTTCCTCCTCTCCTCCTCCTCCTCCTCTCCCTTCTCTAATCTTTCTCCTCTCTCTTCTCTCCTCTTCCTTCTCTCTTCTCTCCCTTCTCTCCTCTTCCTTCTCTCTTCTCTCCCTTCTCTCCTCTTCCTTCTCTCTCTTCTCTTCCTCCTCTCCTCCTCCTCCTCCTCTCCCTTCTCTGGGCACACGTGTGCAGGTGCTCATGGACTGGAGAGTAAGGCTGCAAACACTGGTGTTAGACATATCCCTTCTCTCTTCCTCCTTTCCACTGCCTTCTCTCCCTTCTCTTCCTTCTCTTCCTCCTCCCCTCCTCCTCCTCCTCTCCCTTCTCTAATCTTTCTCCTCTCCCTTCTCTTCTCTCCCTTCTCTCCTCTTCCTTCTCTCTCTTCTCTCCTCTCCTCTTCCTTCTCTCTCCTCTCTCCTCTTCCTTCTCTCTCTTCTCTCCTCTTCC
>WBMV01004465.1:515434-562430 GCA_013396655.1 Campylorhamphus procurvoides | reverse complement strand
TACTGGTGGTGCTGCTGATGGTGGTACTGGTGGTGCTGCTGATGGTGGTACTGGTGGTGGTGCTGCTGGTGGTGCTGGTGCTGGTGGTGCTGGTGCTGCTGGTGGTACTGGTGGTGGTACTGGTGGTGCCGGTGGTGGTGCTGGTGGTGGTACTGGTGGTGGTACTGGTGGTGCCGGTGCTGGTGCTGCTGGTGCTGCCAGACCCCACCATGGCATGGCACGGAGCTGCCACAGCTCCCGGGCATGGGGTGAGTTCTCAGNCACTGAGGTCTCCCCTCAGTCTCCTCCACCTGAACACACCAAGTGCCCTCAATGTCCTCACACACCTCCCATCAAGGCCTTTCCCCACCTTCTTTGCCCTCCTTTGGATGCTCTTCCAGCTCAGCACATTCTGTGATTCTGTAACTCCCCCCATCAGCTCAACAGACACAACCCTGAGCCATCAGCACAGCCCTGAACAAGGAGCTTTTTAACTGAACGAGCCTTTCCTGCCGTGGGTTGGGAAAATAAAGTGGTTTCTGGGTGTCACCAGAACGTTTCTGGGTGTCATCAGAACCCTCTCTGGCCAGACTGAAGCCAGAAGGTTCAGTGAGTGAGCAGCCTGTCAGAACGCCACCCACTCCTTCCCCAGCCCAAAAACACTGTCCACAGGAATTTTTGGCCTGGATAAATGATAAAACTCCAGGTCTGCAGCATCAGTTCTCTTTCTCTGGCAGAGTGGGGGCTACTGTATAAGCCTTTATCCTCTCCCATTCTTCTGGAATATGGGGTGTCCTCACCAAAACCCCACCAGTGCCAATCTCCAAGTGCAGAATATCCAAATACATATTCCCAAACTCTGTTTCTAAGGCATCTGCAGCAGCTTTCTCGTTGCGTTGCCTTTCCAGGGAGAATCACGTGTCTCTGGATAGTTTCTGTCTTCTCTTTGGGGTCTTGGGTAGTCCTGGAGTCTGCAGTGCCAGTGACCACCAGATGTATGAACCTTAACTGTCCACAGGAGAAAATCCCAGCTCCTTCTCCCTCTTCACTGGTGGGAGTTCACTGGTCAGGAGGGAGTTGCTGATGTCCCATTGCTTGCTGAAACCGGCCCTGACAACTGTGATGGAAGGGTGGGAGAACTGCTGGGAATTTAGTTTGGGACCCCCCCATGTCAGGCTGTGAGTGATGAATGGCTGGAGGTCACAGGATCCCAGGATGGTTTGGGTTGGAAGGGACCTTAAAGCCCATCCAGTGTCACCCTCTGTCATGGGCAGGGACACCTTTCACTGTCCCAGGTTGCTCCAAGCCCTGTCCAAGCTGGCCTTGGACACTTCCAGGGATGGGGCAGCCACAGCTTCTCTGCCCAGCCTATGCCAGGGCCTGCCCACCCTCCCAGGGAAGAATTCCTTCCCAATATCCCATCTATCCCTGCCCTCTGGCAGTGGGAAGCCATTCCCTGTGTCAACTTGGAACGTCCTCCTGCTCCTCTCCAGCTCCCCAGGACAAACCCTCAGTAGCCCTGGTGGCTACCTGGGCATTCCCTCCTGCCATGTTTCCACCCACCCCGTGGTGGAATCTCCTGGAGCACTGACTCCACTGCTGCTGTAAAATCCAACACAGAGCTGTGTCTTCTCCAAAGAGCCCCAGTTTATGTCTGTGGCTTGTTCTGCTGAGCTCTGTGAAGCCCCACAAAGCTTGTGAATGGTGCTGGATAAATAAATAGCAAATCCTGGGCTGTGCTGGCAGCAGTTCCTGCTGTGTTTGCTGGAAACAGCTGCTGCTGCCATCCCACATCTCCATGGAACCCTGCAAGGCTCCTGCTTCCCACCAAACTCATCCAGAGCCTGCTTGGGCTTCAGACCATTGGGCAGATTGTCTCATCTAAAGAAGGGAAAAGTGGGGACTCATGAGCTACAGGTTGGAATTAAGCTGATCTCTTGGAGTTCATTTCAAATAAGTGACATATTGCACAGTTCTCTGCCACAGAGAAGCCATAAAAGCCACAGGACAAGCTGTAAAAAACCAGTACCAAGGTTTGCAGTTCCTCGTTCCAAAATGAGCCCAGATCAGTCAGAGTAGGATTAGCTGTACCTGGAATAGTCCTGGGGGCGTGCAGAGCTACAGACTGCAGGAAGGAACCTGATGTTCTGGTTTGGTTCACTGAAACCTGGGGATTTATCCTGGAAAGGAACCCCTGAAATGCTTTTTTTGTGCCAGATTTTTCTCAGACACACTGTATTCCTCAAGGATCTGGAGGGACAGGACAAGGGGGAATGGACTCCCACTGACAGAGGACAGGCTTAGGTGAAATTTTGGGAAGGAATTCCTCCCTGTGAGGGTGGGAACACCCTGGAAAAATTTGCCCATCCCTGGAAGGGTCCAAGGACATGTTGGACAGGGCTTGGACCACCCTGGGCTAGTAGAAGATGTCCCTGCCCATGGCAGGAGTGGGATTGGATGTTCTTTAAGGTCCCTTCCAGCCCAAACCATTCCATGATTCAGTTACCCCTATTGAATCACAACCTTGGGAAACCCCTATAGTGCACACATTAAAAATATGGGGAAATTATTAATTCAAGCCCAGAACTTGTGCTTGCTTCTGCCAGGTAGCACCACTGCATGTGTTGGGGTTGGTATCTAAAGGGACATGGCATGGAATACACTGGAATGTGAATTAATTCCTCCTGCCAGCCAGGAGAGCCTCCTCACTGCTCAACAGAGACCAAGATGTTGTTTCTTGGGTGACATTATGGCCAAACTTTTCTGAAGTCAAGGGTTAGGTAGTTAATGGGAAAAGAGTGGGGAGTTTTGAGCTCTTGTTGACTGGATTGTGCTGGGCTAAAAATCTGGAAGCTGTTGGAGTTTTCCTAAAGGTGACTCTGTTGGAACCCCAGGGAACAGCTGGGGCTGTGCCAGGGGGGTTGGGATGGATATTGGGAAAAGATTCTTCCCCCAGAGGGTGGTGGGCACTGCCCAGGCTCCCCAGGGCAGTGGGCACGGCCCCAAGGCTGCCAGAGCTCCAGGAGGGTTGGGATGATCCTCTCAAGGACAGGGTGGGGTTGTTGGAGCATCCTGGACCAGGTGATCCTTGGGTGTCCCATCCAGCTCAGGACATTCTGGGATTCCATGATTCTTTGCAGGAACAGGCTGTGTTGTGGTCCCTGCATTTCAGGAGGGACTCATTCCCATCTGAAGGACTCCAATCCTGGTGTTTGACACTGGGAGAGTGTCCCTGTCATTAACCCAGGAGAGCACAGGACAGGTCATTGTGTGTGAGGGATATTCACAATGACATGTTCCCTGTGGTCAGGTCTGGCATCCCTGCACGTGGGATTGGCCACAGGCTGCTCCCAGCAACCCTAAACCATCACAGCTTTTGCTCTTCAGTCTCTTGGCTCTTAAGGAACCCCCAAATTACACGAAATTCCTCCCTTTTTTCTGTCCTGAAAGTTTCTTTTAAAGAAACAGCAGCGATCAGTGAACTGCTGTTACACAACACTTACGTGTATATATATATATATTACTTGACTTAATTCTATGAAATCTAATTAAAGACTGAGTGTATATTTGTATTTCAGTATATTATTAACTTGCTAATAAAAGCCATTCCCAAATTTGTATTTTTCCATGAGGACCAAGTTTCTGGAAAAAGAAAAACCACCCCAGCTCCACTGCCTGGTGCCCTTGAAAAGTGTGTTTTGGGTTTATCTGTGTTTCCAGGTAACTGGAGCTCGTAGACAGGCAGTGTTGGCTTCTGGTTTAAATTAATTTAACCTAATCAGTGGAAGGCTCTGGTGCCTTCTCTTGTTTATAGAATTTTGAAGCAGTGTAAGAAGTAGTCTCTCCAGAAGGCTTATTTTCAAGTTCCTCGTGGTGTTTGCTTCCCCCTTCCATCCCCTCCACTGACACTGCTCATGGAAAGGCTGAATGTGGTTTGGGACACTCTGGATGTGCCAGTTCCAGTGCCAGGTCCTGCTCATGCTCAGCTGGAGGGGACAAGGACACAGAGATGGTCCAAACCTCTGCTGGAAGGGGACAGATGGGTGGGAAAGGTGGATGCTGCTCCATCCCTTGGGATGGGACAGCAGGAGGGCTGGGGCTGCTGGTTGTGCTGCTGTCCCCCAGTGTCCCAGCCCCTCTGAGGTGGCTCAGTGTCACCTGGCTGTGGGATGGGGGGTTTGGCTGCAGAGCTCAAGGTTTTGATGAGCCAAGATTCTGTTTGGTCTCACCCTGCTCTGATATCCTTCCAGTACCTGAAGGTCCACAGGGGAACTGGAGAGGGACTTTTCCTCAGGAACTGGAATGACAGGACAAGGAGTAATGGACTCAAAGAGGGGAAATTAGGCTGGGTATGCAAAGGAATTCTTGGCTGGGAACTGGAAGGGTGGGCAGGTCCTGGCACAGGTTGGGCAGAGAAGCTGTGGCTGCCCCAGCCCTGGAAGTGCCCAAGGCCAGGTTGGATAACTTGGAGCAACCTGGGCTAGTGGAAGGTGTCCCTGCCCATGGCAAGGGTGGAAAGAGGTGGATTTTCAGGTCCCTTCCAACCCAACCCACACTGTGATTCCATGAGACTTCCTGGCTCCCTCCAAAAGGCAGAACAGAGCAGTTAAACCCCCAGGAATTGCTGTCCCTCTGCAAGCCAAGGTGGTGTCCTCACTGCCAGTTGTCCAACACCATGGGCAAGGGTTGAGTCCAGGTGCTGAACAACCAGCTTTCCAAACTCTTGGAGCAGCATCCACCTCTCCCAGCCCTGGGGGGAGCGTTGTCCTCTGACCATCCCTGCGTGGTGTGAAGGGAGAAGTAACTCCTGAGAGGCAATGCTGGTAGAGCAGCTTCTCCTTGGCTCAACCATCCCAAAGCAAAGAGTTTCTTTGGCTTTCACAGCTGGATGAGCTGGGATCCTGTTTTTCCAAAGATGGCCCTTGGTCTTGGGTTGGAGCCGTGTCGTGCACCCATGCTCCTCCAGCTTTGGAGCGTTTCGGAAAGCCATGGAAAACGTACAGTGATATTTTCCTGATGGGAATTTCTGTGATTTCTTGGAGATATCGTGCTTTGGGGACATGGAGAAAGGATGTGTGTGAGGCAGGGGCCAAGCTGGGTTTGATATAAATACTCTGCTCAGTTCTGCTGGAAGGCAGGAGAAGTCACTAGATCCGTTTTAATTCCCATCAAACAATCCAGTTCCTCCTTCCAGAGAAGCAAACACTTCCTTTCTCTGGTGCTCTGGTTAAAACACAACTGATGCCTCTTCAGGGCAAGTTATTAAATCAAGACTAGGCCAAAAATGGTGAATGAAATGGAAAATATTTGAGGAAGTTTTCTTTAGTGAAATAACCGGCAGTGCATCTACTGGAAGAGAAAATCCAAATCTGCCATTCCCTGCATTCCTTTTATTATTTGCAGTCAGTTTTGAGAGTGTGGAGAATTCTCAGTGGTGAATCCATTAAATGTCCAATCCCTGGTTCCTTTTTCTGCAACCAGGGGAGAAAATACCATTTAGAGCCCATCTCAGATGGGATGGTTGAATAGTGTTGAATTTCCTGTGAGTGCAGTTATTGCTGTGCTGCTTTTCCTCTTTATCGGAGCTCCGAGCCAACTAAACCTGAATAAAATTCCAGAAACCAAAGAACTATTTTTAAATGGAAGCCTTCCTTTCAAAGCATGCAAAAAAGGCACAAAACCAAGGGAAAAGCTGGGTTTGAATTTTGATCCTTTCAGGACCAAAATGTGAATTTGGAATAGTTTTTATTGGGGTTTTTTTTAAGTTAAACTACAACCTTCCCTTTTTTTTTTCAGTAAAACACCAGCTGAGGCTCTGGGTTAAATCCCATTGATTCCTGGTCATATTAAAGATTTTAGGGTGAATTTTTCCATATAAAATGCCACTAGGAATCCCATCCAGGTTTCCAGCAATTCTGGTGCATCCAATCTTTTTAGCTGCATCCTGGAGTTCTTTAAGGTTGGAAAAGACCTCTAAAACCATCGAGTCCAGTATATCTCTCTTGATAGATGTATCTATATATAGAGTAGATATATCTACACATAAAAATAAAATAGTAATAAACATAAATGCTAATAAAATAGGATTTTATGTAGTATGTACAATAATGTAGGTAGAGCTAAATAAAAGAATAAATATAAATGCTCATCAAATATGATTTTATATAGAATATACAATAATGGAGATATAGCTAAATAGAAGAATAAATATAAATGCTAATAAAATAGGATTGATGTAGAATATACAATAATGGAGATATATCTATATAAGAATATAGATAGTAACTATATAATAATAAATATAAATGCTAATAGGTGTATTTTAGATATATTAGAATAATGTAGATAATTTATAATAAATATAAATGCTAATGAAATGTAATTTTATATATATATGTATATTTTCTATGTGTATATGTATTTTTATAAATACATATACATATATAAGCTTAAATATAAGTAACTCTAAAAAACTTTGCCCCAGAGGTCGAATAATTGACTGTTCTTGTTTCCTTTGCCTCCTTCATATCCCAGTACTATATTCTGTTTCAAAACTTCTGCCAGAAGTAAGAAAAGGATGCAATAAAGGAAGTTGGAAAGTTTAAACAGGATCAAAGGAAGCTTTGGAAAGCAAATTAACTCAAATTGTTCAGGATCTGTGTGGCCTTTCAATGGGCAGGGATTCCCTGGAGCTGGAAAGGGATGGTCCTGGGCATGAAGGGGCTCCAGGAGAGCTGGGGAGGGACTGGGGACAAGGGATGGAGGGACAGGACAAGGGAATGGCTTCTCAGGGATAGATGGGATATTGGGAAGGAATTCCTGGCTGGGAGGGTGGGAACACCCTGGCCCAGGTTGCCCCATCCCTGGAAGTGTCCAAGGCCAGGGTGGATAACTTGGAGCACCCTAGGACAGTGGGAGGTGTCCCTGCCCATGGCAGGGGTGGCACTGGATGGCTTTGAGGTCCCTCCCAATCCAAACCAGCCTGGGATTCTATGATTATTCTGAATTTAAAAAAGGCATTGTTTGGTTTAGCATTTGTTTTGCATTTACACCTTCAGAAAATAAAGACTTAAAAATACAAGACCGAAATACCCTGTGAGAGCCACAATTTTGTCAGTCCCACCCCTGATGGATTTTGTTTTACTTATGAAACGTAAAAATAAGGTGGAGAGGGATTTACACTCATTTCAAACAGTGACTTTTCCTTCTGGTATAAAAACATGTCGTAGTTTGGCCACCATTACAGCAGCAGCAACCCTGGGCCTGAGGAAGGCAGGGACTTAAATCCCTTTTTATTTGAAGTCTTGGAGCCACCTGGGATGGATGGTGGGACCACCTGGGCTGGGTGGTGGGGCCACCTGGGATGGGTGGTGGGACCACCTGGGGTGGGTGGTGGGACCACCCATCCTACAGAGGCAGGACCAGAGCACCAAAGCCAAATAAACCAAGTGTTTCCCTGGCTCAGATCACCAGCACTTCACATGTTTGAGCTCTCCATGTCCAGCTCCCAAAGGTTTTTATTTGACTCTTCAGGAGCTGGTAGTTTATATTAAAGCATTCTGTAGAAAAGTACTCGTGGTTCCTCCTCATCCCTGGGTGGCCCAGAGGGAGCACCCAGGGCCACCTGCCTGGCCTGTCCCCTCCTTCCCCCACCTCTTTTGGGGACCTGGAGCAGAGGATGCTGCTCCATCCCCTCCTCAGCACTGGACCATCCCTCTGCTGCCCCCTCCTTTTCTTCCCCCTCTCAGTGCAGCTTTGGTTGTAGGAAATATTTTGAAACGCTGCTCTTATCTCTGTTTTCCCAGCCTTTTGGAGCTGCTTTAGGCGGGAGAGATTAACAAAGGCAAGGCCATTTGACACGGAGGCAACGGCGTCTTATGAATGAAAGGGTGACAACCGGAGTTTTTATCAGCCCTCGGGGTTTGCACCGGCACTACTTGTCTTTCTGAAAGGCATTCAGGCTTTGACAGCCCGGGGGCTTGAAAAATACCTTGCCTTGGGGGAGTATTGTGGCTTTTTTAGGAGTGGGAAAAATGAAAGCGCAGGGAAGGGGAAACATCCTGCTCAAGGTCACGGAGCGAGCCGGTGGCAGGACCAGAAATAGCGCCCAGAAGTTCGTGGGCTTTTTTTTTTCTGCATTTCCTTTCCTGTCGCCTCTGTTTGCCTGGAGACAGAGAGAGCTGGGTGTAAACAGAGCGTTGCCAGAGGCAGCAGCCCTTGGGATCTGCTTCGGTCAGGGCTGGTGATGCAACCTGCAATCCAGATGTCTGCAACTCCTTCCAGGGCCGGGATCTGCTTGTGACACCAGAACCCTGGTGAGCAAGCAGGGCTTGAAACCTGTGTCTCCCCGAAACACCAAGGGGTGAGGCAGGACACCTTGTTTCAGTGGCAAAAGGGGGCTTCCAGGAAGGTGCAGAGGGACTTTTACAAGGCCATGCAGTGACAGGATGGGGGGGAATGGCTTTAAACTGAAATTAGGAAGGAATTGTCCCCTGGCACAGGTTGGGCAGAGAAGCTGTGGCTGCCCCAGCCCTGGAAGTGTCCGAGGCCAGGTTGGATAACTTGGAGCAACCTGGGCTGGTGGAAGGTTTCCCTGCCCATGGCAGGGGTGGAATTAATTGGTCTTTCAGGTCCCTTCCAACCCAAACCATCCTGGTTCTCACAGCGATTTTATTCCTTCCTGCTCATTCCTCTGGCACAGATCTCACTTCTTTTGCTCCTCTGAACCCCCTAAGAAGCCCTGGAGCTCAGAAGGTCAGCTATGGATGCAGCTGATCCTCTCTGTGACCCACCAGCAGCTTGGTTGACTATTAATTAGCTTCTCAATTTATGCAGAGTCCCTGGCCCTGGGGCTGCCAAGCTCTCAGAGGCCACGAGACACCTTTTAGTGTTGGAAGAACTACGGGATTCACCCCAGCCAGGAGGGGGAAGCAACTGGCTGGGATGAACTTCTGTTTCTGAGAGCAGATCTGAGGGGAAGGAACAAGCCTTAGCTCTTTGGGAAGCAGCAGGGTTGGCTTTTGAGCCCTCTCTGCTTGGAGAGGAAGATCAAAGACACTGTAAAATGGGGTGGAAGGGTTGAAGGGAGGCCTTTCCTGGGCATTTTCTTAGGGATGTGGCAGAACTGCCAGAGAGCCCCAGGAGCAGGAGCTCGAGCTCTGGCAGATCCATGAAGGAGCTCCAGGGGTGTTGAGAAGTTTGAGAGAAGAACTGCCCCCATCCCTGGAACTGTCCAAGGTCAGGTTGGACAGGGCTTGGAACAACGTGGGATGGTGGAAGATGTCCCTGCCCATGGCAGGGGGTGACACTGGGTGGGCTTTGAGGTCCTTCCAACCCAAACCATCCTGGGATTCTGTGAAAGAGCAAGACTTCAGATTCCACATTCCCCCTTTTCCTTGAAAGCTGGTGCTTTGTCCACCCTCTGGAGCCTTGGCTCAGGTGCCAGGTGAGTTGGTAGCTTTGCTCCCAGGGCATCAGCAAAGCTTTGCAGCCCCTTGTGATGGTTCCTACTGGGAGCTCAGGAATTCTGTGTGTGTTGTCAGCTCTTCATCAGCACAAATGAATGTTCCCAGATGGCACACACAGATCTGATTCCAGTTCTCAGGAAGCACAGGATGGCTTTAATGAGAAGTGAATGATGCTTTCTCCAGGATGTTTCACTGGTAAACAAAACAATAACAAGTCCTGTCTGTGTGCCTTGGCAATCCAGGACTTCTCTGCCCACCTTGTCTGGAAGGGCCAGATTCCATCGGGGTCTTTGTGTCTGGCAGGGCTGTCACACTGCCAGGGCCTGCCTTTGGGGACAGAGCTGAAAATCACCCTGAGCATCTGTTTTGGCAGCAGACAATTCACCTTGCACCCTGCCCACCTCCCTCTGCTCCCCTTTGGTCACTGAGGGGAATCAGAAAACAGAATGTTTCAGTGAGGATGAGCAGCTGGTGGAGACAGCACCTCTTAGAAAGGATTCACCAGGATCCAACTCCTCCATCTCTTCTGAGAAATGAGACCTTTTCTAGCCCTGAATTGCCCAGAGCTGACCCTGCCAGAACCATTCTGGCTAGAGCATTAAAACATCTTTATCAGCTTAGCCATCTTTCTCCTGTAACCCCACCACTCTTCATTTTTCCACTCAAAAAAACCCCTGGAAAGCTGCAAACTGGAGCCCCAAGAACAGACAACAAACACTTTTGGAAAAGTTGGGGCAGTGTGTTTGCTAAAAGTGACCCCTGTCCTGCCAAAACATCTTCACCTGAGCATCCCAAACCCTCCTTATCCACCAGCAGCTCTGGGCAAGTGTTTAATTGCCAATAATTTGGGGTTGGGTTTACTGATTTACTGTGAGAATTATTGTTATTTCCATGGTCCCCCAGCTCTGGTGCAACTGGAACCTTCTCATGGAGAGCTTTTGGCTAAAAAACAGGCAGAGGCAGCAAAGGTGCTGCCTTGTTAATTAATCTGGTATTAATTAATACAGATTAATTGGCTGTGTGGGTTCTGTATCTGCTCCTTCTCCTGCATGCAAGAGAGATGATGGGAAAGAGAAAATTACCTGAGGGCTTTGGGGTTTGGGGAAACTGGGAGGGTCATTGTAAGTTGCTGAGGGGAGTGTGGGGTCAGCACTGGCTGGAGGGAAATCCTAAAAAACCTGTTCTATGAAGAATCTTAATATTTGGGGTTTTTTTCTCAGTGGCTGAAGGAATAAACAGGTAATTTCTGTAGCTTCACATCCCCTTGCATTTCTTTTTAACACAAATGAGCAGGATCCAATGTCCAATTCCTATTTTTTATCTTTTATCTCTTAACTTGCACAAAGTAGAGGGAAAGGTTTAAATATTGGAGGGAGAATGGAAACAAAACAAAAGATTTCATAATGTCATTTGGAGGCTGCAATTTGCTCATCAGAAAGGAGAAATGACACTGCCCAAAATCTGCATGGGTTTAGTCTTCTGGTTTTGAAGTGACAGCGGAAATCCTTCTAAAACAGGCTTTGAAACAGGAACTTTCAGGAGAAACTGAGGAAAAAAGGCTCCCCCACCCCAAAAAAAGGCAAAAATGCCATTTTGTGCTCCCAGGAAGCTCCCTCAGAGCATCCCTTGGTGCCCCCTGGGATTTGAAGATTCCAAGGGCGCCATCATCTCCCCAGGGTGGTCTTGGGGGAGTGGAGGGAGATGCTGTGGCTTTTTGGGGACCTCGTGAGGCTGGTGGGGCTTTGGGGGTGATGGGAGGCTGGAGATGTTTCTTGGGGGGTTAAAATTGCTGTTTTTCTGCTCTTCATGGTTGTTTGCTCCTTGTGATTGTAACCCCAAGCTGAGCACCCCCTTTCCCAAGGCAAGCCTTAGTTAAACTCCAGGCACAGACTCAGATTGATTAAAATATTTTTTGCTGTAGTTAAACATGAGAAGGGAGGGAAAAAAATTATTTGTAAAATAAGCTCTTCCTCTCCCAGGTCTTGTGTGATCCTCAGCGTGACACAGTGATTTTCCAACGCCACTTTTCGGTTATATATAGGAGTGCATTTTCTGTTCTTTCTGTGAAACAATTGGGCAACTTTCCTTTTTCCTTAATATAATACTGCATTAAAATTAGCTCCCAGCCTAAAAAGAGGCCTGTGTGTGGGATGGGAGCTGCCTTCCTTCCTTCCTTTCCAATGCTTCCCCTGGAGCTTCCACTGGGATTTTGCCCCACATGGATTTGCTGGTGGGGGGCTGTGCTCTCTGTCCCTCCTGATGTCCCTGTGCTCTCCATCCCTGCCTGATGTCCCTGTGCTCTGTTCCTCCTGATGTCCCTGTGCTCTCCTTCCCTCCTGATGTCCCTGTGCTCTCTGTCCCTGCCTGATGTCCCTGTGCTCTCCTTCCCTCCTGATGTCCCTGTGCTCTCTGTCCCCCTGATGTCCCTGTGCTCTCTGTCCCCCTGATGTCCCTGCGCTCTGTCCCTCCTGATATCCCTGCGCTCTGTCCCTCCTGGTATCCCTGTGCTCTTTCACCCTCCCTGATGTCCCTGTGCTCTCTGTCCCTCCTGATGTCCCTGTGCTCTCTGTCCCTCCTGATGTCCCTGTGCTCTCCATCCCTGTCTGATGTCCCCATGTTCTGTCCCTCCTGATGTCCCTGTGGTCTGTCCCTCCTCATATCCCTGTGCTCTGTCCCTCCTGATGTCCCTGTGCTCTCCTTCCCTCCTGATGTCCCTGTGCTCTGTCCCTCCTCATATCCCTGTGCTCTGTCCCTCCTGATGTCCCTGTGCTCCCTGTCCCTCCTGATGTCCCTGTGCTCTCCCAGCAGTGAGCATGCAGAGTTCAGAGGGTGGATCAGACTCAGCAGCTTCTGTGGCCCTTCACCCTTCGGCCTCAGCCCAGGCTCCGGTGGTGCAGCCAGTGCCAGCCTCTCAGCAGGTAAGGCATGCACAGCTGGCAATGCTGTTTCCATGGAGAAGGGCCCTGTTTTGCTGGCAGATGTATTTTAATCCAGGGTTTTTATAGTGGGGAGAGGCTTTTTAATCAGCTCGTTGAGATACTGGGGCCAACCTGTTGCTGGAGTTTGTGCTGATAAAGGCTGTCGATACCTCGTGTGTTTTTAGCCCTCCCAATCAATCTGCAGCCTTTGAAATGTGGGGTTTAACTTTTAATTTAGCTGCCCAAGGAAGTCATTTCATGCCAGCTCGGTGTTTGCTTCGGATTAATATCCTGTTGTCGTCGTTTGGTGTGTCAATAAAAGCAGGAGAAGATGAAACAGTCACTGCAAACAAAGTCCTGAAGTCGTGGGTGAGAAGGGTGAGGGGGGAGCTAATGCAGGGACAGGGTGGAGGAGCCACTGGGGCATCCACAGAGGTGTCTGCATCTCCAGGGCAGTGACCAGCAGGTCAGGGAGGGGCTTCTCCCCCTCTTCTCTGAGCTCAGGAGACCCCACAAGCAGAGCTGCATCCAGGTCTGGGATCCTCAGCACAAGAAAGACATGGAATTGTTGGAGCAGGTCCAGAGAGGCCACGGAGATGCTCCCAGGGCTGGAGCCCCTCTGCTCTGGAGCCAGGCTGGGAGAGCTGGGGGGGTCACCTGGAGGAGAGAAGGATCCAAGGAAACCTGAGAGCCCCTTGCAGTGCCTAAAGGGGCTCCAGGAGAGCTGGAGAGAGACTTGGGACAAGGGATGGAGGGACAGGACACAGGGAATGGCTTCTCACAGCCAGAGGGCAGGGTTAGATGGGATATTGGGAAGGAATCCTTGTCTGTGAGGGTGGGAACACCCTGGAAAAGTTTTCCCAGAGAAGCCCCATTCCTGGAAGTGTCCAAGGCCAGGTTGGATGGGACTTGGAGCAACCTGATCTGGTGGAAGGTGTCCCAGCCCATGGCATGGAATGAGATGATCTTTGAGGTCCCTTGCAACACAAACCATTCTCTGACTCCGTGATTCCACGATCTCTTCCTTTGGTAGGTGGATGCTGACACTTTAAATGGGGGAAGGGGGATTCATGATTCATATCCATGAATATGATGCACTTGGGAGGTCCCACAGGAGAGAAATGATGGCTTCAGCTGATGGATGGAAACAACCCAGTGCAAAATGGGAAGGGTTAAGTGAAACTGGTTCCTTTTTATGCCATTTGGGGAACTATCAGAAGAAGTTTTTGTGTCAGGAAGCTGGAGGGATAAGAGGATGGGTGGGTGTAACTCTGCTACATCCTTCTCCAACTCCCAAGTGGGCAGGAGCAGCTGCCACTGGATGCTGATGAAAGGGAACAATAAAACATTGTAGGTAGGAATATTCAATTCCCCAGGAGCTGTGGATGTTCTCATGGAGTGATTCGGGGCCCTGCTGTCACCCCCAGCCTTCCCAGCTTCCATTGCTCTTGGAGAACATTCCTTGTTTGCATTGCAATGACATGGATATTGCTGATCAGATGTCCCAGGGATCATTAGGGTGAATGTGACTGGGACAACATGAGAGCCAAGGTGGGAAAATCCATTGCCTTTGGATGATGAAGTGATGAAAGACCCTCAGGACACGGAGCACTGAGCAGAACTCCACGGACTGAGGAGCACCCAGAGGAGCATTGTGGAATGGTGCTGAGGAGGAGGAGCACCCAGAGCCTTCCCTTCTCTCCAGGAGGACAAGGCCAACCCTGGGAATGACCTGCTGGCAGCATGAGTGGTGTGAGGCTGAAGCTTTGGGGGTTGTTGAGCACTGGTCCACCTTCCAGTGTGAGCGGAGGCTCTTTGAGCAGGATGGTCTCATCGTACAGGTTGGGATGATCCATGGTTTGGGGTGGAAGGTGGTAGGAGCACCCAGACAGGCAGGGAGGAGCTGAGCTGGGCAGCTGTGCCAAAGGTGTGCCCTTTGGTAAAGGCAGTGCCAGAGAGTGGGGGAAAGGTTGGAGCAAGGAAAGGGTTTTGCTGGGACTTTGGTTTAGGTGGCACTGCCAAGGCCTGGCTTCAAAAGGGGCTTGTTGTGTCCCCATCCTGCTCTTGTTACAGCCTCTCTTGGAGGACAAATGGGCAAAGTGGTGGCTGACAACAGCCAGCCCTTCCTGCAGGAGCTCCAGTGTGCCCAGACTGCAGCAGCTGCCTGGAAATGGGGGGAATTATCATATTCCTGTAATCCTGCTGGAATAGCATTCCTGGTTGTTACAAAGGACACTCTGGGAGAGTGTCAGCGGGCTAAAAATCATAAATATATACGTATAAGGCAGCCAGTAATTGCCAGGGCTGTTTCTAGGAATGATGTGGGATTGCTTTGCAGCTCTTTGTTCTCCTGGGTATTGCCAAAGCCTCAAGCCACAGAGGATGTGTCTCCTTGGAGAAGCTTTAGAAGGCCATGCAGACACTTGGCTCTGTTCCTACAAACCTCACTGAAGCCTTTCTTTCCACCCACCAAATCCCCCATTTGTTCTGCTGGATCTTCAAGGTGCTGAGTGCTCTGAGATGGGTGCCAACCTCAAACTGAGTGTGGAGGGTGACACACCGAGCAGGGGACCGTGCAGGTGACAGGGCAGAGTGACCATCAGCCCAAAGCTCTCTCAGAAGGGACGTGCAGAGATTTTGGAGGAAACCAAAAGGGCAGGAATTGTGGATCCAGCTTTGCCCACGTTCAGGGAGTGAGATGAGGCTGGTGGTACCCTGGGAGGGTGGGCACCCCAGGGACATTGAGTGAGGGGTGCCACTGCTGCTGCTGCAGAAGCTGCCCATGAATATTTGGAAGAGAACACCTGACTCTCCTGTGTGAAGGACTCCAATTAAGGATCTGTCCCTGTGTCTTCTTTTCCAGAGGGTTTTGGTCCAAGCCACAGGCTCCGCTCCCAAAGGAGCGCAGATGCAGCAAATCTCTGTTCCCAGAGTCCAGCAGGTTCCACAGCAGGTAAGAAATCCCCTGGGGTGGGACCCCCCTCAGGGACCCCTCTGCCAGCAGGTCCCCACATCCCACAGGACATTGGAAGCTGGGCCAGCCACTGGAAAAATCTTAATTATGGAGTTGTGGGCAATCAGAGCACTGGGATCACTTTCTGCAGGTCTCTCCTCCTCTCTTAGACTGATGGCAAAAGAGACTCTCAAGACATTTAAAGTTTAGAAAGAACCTTTTCTGTAGCAGTTCATGGATTTGAAGATTTAATGGGCTCACACATTTGAAGATTTGGTGGATGCTCTCAACTGCCATTTAAAAGCATTTTCTTAAATCAAAGTTAAATTAAAAAGCGATCCTTTTTCGAGGCAAAGTGTTTGGGGTTTTTTTTAATTACACAGATAAATTTCCTGTCTGCACGTGGCTCCAGAGAAAGGCTCAGTGCCAGAGAGCCATGCAGTTATTTTTATTTATCTGAACTTTGCCTTTTGCAGCCCTGGTTTCCTGAGAAACCAGGGATATGTGGTGCTGCTCCGTGTGGACAGCGAGGCTCACTCTCTTGATTTCTTTTTCCTTTAGTGATTTTTTATTTGCTTGCTCAGTTTCAGGGGGGAGAAAAGACTTGACAGAGGGCAACTACCCCCCTGGCAGACCCAAAAAGAGGGGGCTGGGGTGCAGCTGGACACTGAAGGAAAGGCTGCCCCATGATCTCACCCCTCTTAGTCAGCCCAGAACCAGCCCCAAGACACGTGTGCAGAGGAAACTCTGCTCCATTGTTTCCACTGCTCAGGGAGAAATGACTTATTTATCTGTTTTAATTTGGCCTTTGAGAATAAAAAAGTCCTTTGGTTGGGGGGGTTTGGTTGTTTGAAATTTTTTCTTCTAGAAAGAAAGCCTAAATGTCAAGGTGAGGGTGGCAGCAGTGTAAGGGTGTGAGCTGCAGTTTCTGCTGCTGTTCCTAAGCAATCCATAACTTTGGGATCCCTGTTGCAGGTGCAATCCGTGCAGCACGTTTATCCAGCCCAGGTCCAGTATGTGGAAGGAGGAGAAGCTGTTTATACCAATGGAACCATGTAAGAGTCTCTTGGTGGCTGAGCAGAGCCCTCTCCCCTCCCAGCTCCCAGCCCTGCCACCCTGGCATTGCCCAAGGATAAAAGGAGGGAGAGGAGGGACAACCATTTCCCATGTTCTGGTGTGTGAGGGGGGTGGGTTCAGCCAAACTCCAGCCTTGGTGTTGTCCTCGTGGAGGGGCTGCTCTCCAGGGAATGCTGGGCTGGTGTTTCCCTCTGCCCAGCACATTGTGTGCTGCTGTGGGTGGCTTGAGGAGCCAGAGTGAGGATGAGAGAGGAGGAAGGGGATGTCATAAGGATTCATAAAATCATGGAATGGGTTGGATTGGAAAGGACCTTAAAGTCCATCCAGCCCCAACCCCTGCCATGGGCAGGGACACCTTCCACTGTCCCAGGTTGCTCCAAGTCCTGTCCAACCTGGCTTTAGACACTTCCAGGGCTGGGGCAGCCACAGCTGCTCTGCCCAACCTGTGCCAGGGCCTGCCCACCTTTCTAGTTCCCTCCTCCTCCTGTCTGCTATGCCCCATTTTGGGCCTGGTGCCCCCTGGGCTGTTCTTGGTCTTCCTCATCCTGGTGAGAAGCTGCTGAGCTCTGGGTTCTGCCCTCACCATGGCTCCAGGGCTGATCAACATTGTCAGGACTGGATTCCATGGAATCATAAAACCATGGAATATCCTGAGCTGGAAGGGACCCCCAAGGGCCATCCAGTCCAACCCCTGACCCTGCACAGACACCCCAACAACCCCACCCTGTCCCCCAGAGCATTGTCCAAACACTCCTGGAGCTCTGGCAGCCTTGGGGCCGTGCCCACTGCCCTGGGGAGCCTGGTCAGTGCCCACCACCCTGTGGGGGAAGAACCTTTTCCCAATATCCATCCCAACCCCCTGGCACAGCCCCAGCCCTTCCCTGGGTCCTGTCCCTGGTCCCAGAGCAGAGCTCAGCCCCTGCCCCTCCATCTCCCCTCGGGAGGAGCTGCAGCCCCCGAGGAGTCTCCCCTCAGTGTCCTCTGCTCCAGCTGAACAAACCAAGTGTCCTCAGACCCTTCCCCAGAGCACAACCTTCCATTTCCCCACACCAAACCCCACTGACACCCCAGCCTCCATCAATGGGATTCCCTGTGCCATCCCCTGTGCCTGCCCTGACCCTTCTGTGTTCCTTGACAGACGAGCCACCTACTCGTACAACCCCGAGGCTCAGATTTACGCCCCCAGCAGCGCCGCCGCCTATTTCGAAGCGCAGGGAGGAGGAGCTCAGGTGACTACAGCGGCATCCTCTCCTCCAGCCATTCCCTCTCACAACATGGTGGGCATCACCATGGACATTGGGGCAAGTCAGCTGCTCTCCGCCTCGGGAGCCTATCTCATTCCTGGGGGGCTGGAGAACTCTAGGCATTCCCTGTCACACACCTCCCGCTCCTCTCCAGCAACGGTATGTAGCCCTGCAGGTGGCACAGCTCGGGGGCCAGCAATTGTTCCCAGGGAACTGAAAAGCCTTCAGAAAATAAACCTTCCTGTCCTTGTCACTGTCCCTGTCTCTGAGTGCAAGGGAGAGAATAGACACTGGTGGGGCTCACTTGTTTCATAGTTGGGAGTTTGGGATGTCCCTCGTGCTCAAACTCCCCAAGTGGATCACTGAAATTGTGCAGCAGAAGAGAAAATCCTCGGTGGCCTCGTGGGGGTTTTTATTTTTGACCCCCAGGCAAAATATTTTGGCTTCCCATTTCAACACATTTGTCTCTATTTAATTTCCTGACCTCTGAACACGAGACTTGGCTTACCCAAAGTAATGAAATATATTTTTAATTATGAAGGGTCCTGAAAAATCCTTTATTAACCCAGTGGATAATTAGCACATGAGTGATGTCAAGCTGATCATGCCAAGTGCACAGTGATCAAAAAATCTCTGTGTATATATATATATATATCTCCTACACCACTGTGTATTCTGTCCCTGCCATATGTTACAGAAAATGTACTTTAGGGGTAATACTGATCAAACAAATGGTTTCAAGCTCTCCTTTCTTGAAAATCCTTTCCCTCCAGCTGTCAAGGAGGTGCCAGGGGGCTGGAAGTGGGACTGGGGGGTTACAGATGTTCATCCCAAACAGCCTTTCTGCTTGTAGAAGCTCCCAGGGTTTTGATTTGGGAATCTCCCAAAGCAGCAGCCAGGAGAGGTGGGAGCTCATTTCCTGAGACACTGCTCACCTTCCTCTCCCCACTTACCTGTGGTTATACATTTGTGTATAAATATTAATATAAATATAGGTGTAATTCAGTGTACGTGGCCAGAATTTCAAATGTGACCCAGGGAGAAGAACAGGAGCTGGTTGCTCCTGAGGGCTTTTGGAAATCTGGCCTGTTAAGTTTAATAATACAGTGTCTGTGCATTAAGTTTATTTTCCACCTGAGTTTTAGGATTTAGACTTCATGGGTTTTGGGTCTTTGTGCCTTGAAAGGTTGTCTTGGAGTAACTGTGCTCTGCCTTAGGTAGGGAAAGGGGACAAGCCCTTAGTTTGGGTGGAGGGGGACATGGGTTAGCTGGGGTTCATTTCCTGGGTGAGAATTGTGTGAGTGAGTGTATTTAAACTGTTAAAAATGAGTATTGGACCTCTTGATTTTTGCTCAGGCTTGTTATTTGGGAGGAAGCAGCTGCTGATCTGGTCACCTCGTGGGACTGTGTCTTGCAAAGCTGCACAACATTTGGGGTTTGGGGTTTTTGGTGTTTGGGGTTTTTTTTTTAATCTCCATGGTGATGGGCACATTGTAAAAAGCTCAAGTCAATAGATGTGTGCCAGGCACGGGTTTAGTTTGTGGCTGCCACATGAGATAAGGCTGCTCACTAAAACAACATGAAGAATCAGGAAATGACCTTTATGAAAATGCATCTGAGCTAAATTCACTGTTTCATGGAGGAATGAGCTTTCTGAAGGTATTGTAACATAAAATGTCTGTGGAGGGGCTGAGGAGGGTGGGACAGAGCCTGGCAGGCAGTCCAGGGGTGTGTCTGTGTGTGGCTTTCAGCTCTTCCAGCACAGACCAGCATTGGAGTGGATAGAGCAGAGCCATGATAACTTCCTGGAATTCCCAAAAATCATGGAATCATTGGTTTGGGTTGGAAGGGACCTTAAAGCCCATGAAGTTCCACCCTCTGCCATGGGCAGGGACAACTTCCACCAGCCCAGGTTGCTCCAAGCCCTGTCCAACCTGGCCTTGGACACTTCCAGGGCTGGGGCAGGTTCTCCAGATATCCATAATATGGGTGAGTGGCTTAAGGAGAGCTGGGATTGAATCAAATCAATGAGCAGGAATGTTACTTTTCATTGTAATGTCCTGCCTAAACAGAGAATGGGAAAGGCTGGTGTTCAAGAGACCTGGCAGAACGTGGTGGGACAGCATTAGGAGCTTTGTGGAGAGAAAAGAAAAGTGGAGCTGCTGCTGGTGGTCTCTGCAGGTGGCCTTGGGGATGTCCCAGTGGTCAGTGGTGGGAGGGCTGGGCACAGGAGAACTGTGGAGCAGCCAGGAATGGGGAAGGAAAAGGCTTGGAATGGGATGGGCAATGGGGTGTTGAGGGCTTGGGGCAGAGCTGACACTGAGCCCTCAAAAACAAGGAGGGTGTTCCCAGAGGAGCCCAGGAACAAAGGGGTGCTTCAGAACTGCCAGTGGCCTGAGAGCTCAGGGGGGCTGGGGGGTGTTTGGTAAAGGCTGAAAAAACCTTCAAATATTCAAAGAAACCTGCCATCCACATCTGCTGGAATAGTGATGTTGTGCTCCATCTGAAGCAGCACCTGGAGCAGCCTGGTCAGTGACTGTGCCAACACAGCACTATTAATCTTAATTAATCTAAATTAGTCTGGACCAAGAGGAAATCCTTGAGATGGCCCATAAGTGGCTCCTCAGAGCTCCTCACCTTCCTGCAGGGCCGTGGAAGGGCTTTTCTTGCTGCAGGTAGAGGGTGTCCCTTTGAAGGGCCACTCAGCAGAGGGGCAGGCAGTGTCCCTGGGCTTGTGCAACAGGGCTTGCTCAAGCAGCAGCAGGAGAGGAAGGAAATGGGGTCTCCCTCTAACCCTGACTCATTTCCTGAAGGCTGTGTCAGCAGGCAGGCTTGGGTTCCTCATGGGACATCACCCTGGGAGGGTGTTCTCAAAGAAGAAGCTCCTCTTGGGCTCACCCTGCTTTGACTTGGGTGATAACACCTCGAGGGGTGCCACAGTGGTGGCACTTTGGGGTGGAAACCACAGGGCTTGTGCTGGGGGTGTTTGGACAGTGTCACCTTCACAGCAGGCTGTGACTTTGGGGCTGGGGTGTTCCTGCAGAAGTTGAGTGGTTTGTGCTGCTCTCCCACCTTTGTGACAGAGCTTTGTTCAATGGCTGGGTTTGTCTCAACCTCGATCTGCACCATGTGGTGAGTCAGTGCAGGCTGTGACTATGGGAAGGAGGCCACAGACAGATCATCTGCAGGTGGTTTGTGCATGTGCCTGCAGAGGAGATGGGTGTTACATGAGGCCAGATGTTGGAGAGGGTTCTGGCAGATGTTTGCTGCCTTGCCCTGCCTGCACTGACAGGTCACGGGTAGCAAGGTCTGGAGAACACCTACTGGGAAGGAACAGTAGTTTCTGCTCCTGCAAGTCCCTTAATGTGGGGGGGTTTGGAGGTTTGAGGGCTTTTTTTTCTTCCTCACTTGCAACAAGGCTTGAAGAGGAGCCCTGGAGCTCTGGGACCAGCTGGCACCTGCCAAGGAGTTGGGTTTGCCAAGGGAGTCCCAGGAGAAGACAAGAAGGGTCCAGGAGAGGGTTGGGGCACGAGGCAGCAGCCACAGGTGGGATGAAGGTAGAACAGGAGCTGGACAGAGAGAGCTCTGCAAGGGCCAGGAGGCCTCACTGGGCTCCCCTGAGGGCACAGTTGGCATCAAGATGTGCCATCCTGCCTTTTGGGGCAGAATTCACTGCATCAAAACCTGCTGCCTCCTTCAGAGCCCCTTTGCAGAGCCCTTCTCCACTGCAGCTCATGCCCTCTCTGTGCCAGCCCTCCTGGCACCCCTTTTATCGAGTTTTCTTTAATTTTTGACTAAATATTAAGTTAATAACCCAAGTCACTCCAGCCAGTTCTCCTCCAAAGGTAAAACTGCAGCAAACCCTTGACGTGCTGCAGTGGATCTGTCTGGTGCTGGTTTGTCATCAGCAGGAAGGGGAAGGGAGAAGGAAAATGGCATTTTTAGAAAAGGGCAGTGTTTGCAGTGGGAGATGAAGCCCCTGGTCTCGCTCTGTCACCGCTCTGTGTCCCTGTGCATGTCCCAGCAGCGCCTCTGCAGCTTCATCCCCACCCACTGTGCTCATCTGTTTGCTTCTTTTGCACAAGCCCATTGATATAAAGCATTAATCATTCAAATATTAATAAAGAAATATTAATCCTGGCTGTTGCTAACTATCTGATTTCCTTTCTTTTTCTTTTTTTTTTCCCTTTTTTTTTGTTTTGTTGTTTTTTCTTTCCTGTGCACCATTTTCTTTAGCTTGAAATGGCGATTGAAAACCTACAAAAAAGTGAAGGGATTACATCACACAAAAGCAGTTTGCTCAACAGCCATGTAAGTGACAATCAGAATTTGCAACCTTTTCCCTGCTTTGGTGGGAGAATTATTTTTTCCCTTTTGGTGTATTCAACAGCACGAGTCACTCAAAGCAGCCTGAGACTGAGCTGTGCTGCCCCAAAGTGAAGATGATAATGTTTGTTGCTGAGATGCTCTGGAGTCTGTTAATTCCTCTGCCTTTTATTTATTCATTCCATCTGCCTTGCCATGGAAATTGCTGGCAATTAGATAAACACCTTGGAGGAGGTTCTTTCAGTGGAATTGAAACCTGGCTGGAAAATCCCTTGTAAATGCCCTCAGTATTTATGAATGGGGACAGGTATCAGCTGTCCCTCAGACAGCACCACCCCAGCCCCTGCTCCTGTGAATCCTTCATTGCCTCTCTCTGTGCCTCAGGAAGAGCATTCCTGGGCCAATTCTGTGCTATAAATCCATGTGCTTGCCCCCCTCTCCTCCCTGTGCCAGCAGTTGCCCTGCTTTGTGTGCAATTCCCCCTTTGCAGCCTGGGTTGTGGCTGCCCTGCAGTCCCCCTGAGCAGAGAGCACGTGCTTGGCTGAGCTTGGAAGGGTTTCCTTCAAGGCTTGTTGAAGTGGTTGGACTTGCCTTGCCTTGGCTGTGTTTGGATTAAACTCAAGCATGTTCTGCACTGGTGGATCACAGTGCACAAAGTGGTGCTCCTTTCTTCTAACAGATTTCCTTTTAGCTTTGGGGTTGGGGGCAGTTTTGTTGTCATTCTGAGGTCCTGCAGGAAAAGATGATCTTTGGCTTCTTCACTGTAAAGAAATTGTCTGAGGAAACAAAAGGAACATTGAACCAGTCTGATTGTCTTAAGCTGATATCAGACCCTAGGCCAGAGCTCCTGGGTGAGCTCAATCCTTATTTCAGCTCCTGGAAATTGGAGGTTTCTGGTTGTAGTTGGGGAAAACCAACCCTGCAGGGTCAGGCTGGCAGTTCCTGCTCTGAGCCCTCTGTGCATCCCTCCCATCCCAGATTATTCCATGCTCACAGTCCTGTGCCAAGCCCTGAGTGCTGAGCAGGTTCCTCCAAGGATGGTGTTGCTCTGTAGGATTTTTCTTGTCTCTCCCAGCCCAGAGCAGGATGGGTGGGTCGTGGGGAGGTATTGAAGGAGCTGTGAAGAAATTCAGGAGAAAGGCAGAGGAAGGAAAGCAAAGGTTTCACCTGACCACAGGTTGTGCAGGATGGAGTTGGGGACTCATCCAGCCTCTCCTCAGCTCTTCCCACCCTTGTCCTGCAGGGTGGAGGGACAGAACTCAAACAAGGATAAGGCTTTTGCTGAGGAGTATTTTTTTAATGGAAAGGAAACAGAAGAAATAAAGTTAAGGTGGGAATGAAAATGAAATATTCCCCCGTGGTGCCTGTAACAAACACAGCAGCAAAAGGATGCAGAGTGATTTTATTGGAACCTGATGGTGCCATAAACAGAAATAAAACTGGAGAGCATCTTGTTGTCACACAGAATTCAGAAAATAAACAGAAAAAGGGCTACAAGTGGAAAGAATCCTTAATGTTCTCATTTTGAGTGCTCTATCTGTTATTGCTATGCAGGAAAAGCAAAAATCATGTTTGGAAAATCATTTCTACCCTGACAGATTTCTGTTTCAAGCTCTTTTGTGTGTTTCATAATAGATTTCTAATTCAACAGTGGGAGTTCATATTGTGAAACTCTGTAATGTTTAAAGGAATATAAAAAGACATTTGCAGGAAAAGAAAGCTGGAAGATGAAAGAAATCTTCTAGAAATACCAAGGATTAGAATAAAAATGTCCAGGGTCAAATTTAAATGAGAGGGTTTTACTAACACCTGAATTTTCTATAGTAATATGCAACTTTTGTATTTTTTTAAGGCTTAAGGTTTAGGAAATAAATTGCTGATACACATTAAATATCTTCCATAGGATAAATAAAATAAATGGCTTGAAAATTTGAAAGAACCTTAAGCAATAATCTTTTAAACATAGGGGATGGGCCAAAATTAGCACGGATTTGGACTACTTAAAACTCAGTTCCTGCTGGTCTTTTGTGTCAAAACCACTTTTGCTGGAGGGAGCTGAAAGGGTGGGGGTGGCTCGGGGCTACAGAAAGACTTTTGGGCCTTCCAGAGATGTTTATTCTGCAGGTGGGAGCACAAAGGATCATTAGTGATCATTAGCAAAGATCATCTCTTAGAACTGGGGGGTTTGGAGTCAGGATGAGCACATCAAAGAGGGTCTCAGGTGATGTGGGAAGGTGGGAGGGTGACAAGTAGCTCCATGCAAAGGAAAAATTGGCCAAGATATTCTCTTCTTCCAGCTGTGGCAGCCCCTGCTCTGCCCCAAAGGCCACCAGGACTGAGGGGTCTGGTCACTGGAACTTGGGGTTGATTTGGATCAAGCCCAACTCTTGAATCCCAGACTGGTTTGGGTTGGAAGGGACCTTAAAGATGATCCAGTGCCACCCCCTGCCATGGGCAGGGACACCTTCCACTAGCCCAGGGTGCTCCAACCTGGCCTTGGACACTCCCAGGGCTGGGACAGCTACAGCTTCTTTGCCCACCCTGTGCCAGGGCCTGCCCACCCTCCCAGCCAAGAATTCCTTCCCAATATCCCATCCATCCCTGCCCTCTGGCAGTGGGAAGCCATTCCCCTTGTCCTGCCCCTCCATCCCATGTCCCAAGTCCCTCTCCAGCTCTCCTGGAGCCCCTTTAGGCACTGGAAGGAGCTCTCAGATCTCCCCAGGGCCTTCTCCAGGCTCAGTGAAATATTTCAGCTGCACAGCTTTGCATTCAGCTCAGTTTAAATTTGTCTCCTCTGTGCATGGGACCCACAGCACACACAGTGGAGGGGCTGAAGAGCCTTTGTGTGAGAGGGGAGTGGGACATGAAACAGCAGCTGAGAAGAAAGGCATGGAGTGAGGTGGCCCAGATGTCACCACCCAGCTCAGGGTGTGCCTTCACTGGGTGCAAACCCCCCGTCTCGGGGTGAATTGGGACCCTAAAGTTTCATCAAGGGAAAAAGGGAGAGGAGAGATGGATACTGGACTAGAAGAGGACTGGAGTGTGCACTTGGTCCACGTGCCTGCTCAAATCCCACTGATTTCTAAACTGGATTTGTGCTTCATTCCAAAATCTTCTCAAGCCATTCGTTGTAGGGAGATGGTGTGGCTGATATTTTGGGATCCATAAGCTGTGTTTGGCCACTGCTCTGGTGGGGATGCAGCTGGTTCTGGGGGAGCTGGGCCTGCTACACACAGGGAGGGAGGGCTGGGCAGAGAGGGGAGCCTGGGAAATGTTCATCCCAAACACCCCTTGGGACAGGGAAAGGGTTCTTACCAATGCTGGTGATTTTAGTCCATTTGGACATCCAGTTCCTGCCCAAATTCCCTTAATATAACTCTTCATTTGTTGATGCACCAAGTCTTTTAGTCAATTAAAGGAGACTGGGGGCTCTGTCTTTTTGCATTTTAATTCCTGTGCTCGCACTGTGTGCTGGGCCTGCCCTTTCAGACTGTCGAGGTATAAATAATTGATATTAATTGTAAATTTTAATCAACAGAAATGTCAGAAGTTCAGGCAGTAAATTCTGCGAAATAGCTGGATCCCCTCCGATTTTTAAGGTTGCTTTGGCAACGGTTCCTTTCATTGTTAGGGGAGCAGTTGCAGCCGTGCCAATCTGCAAATTAATAAAGCCTTTGCAGCGGGTTTGCTTCCCTGAACCTTCATTCCTCTCAGGCAGGATCTTCACTTCTCTTGCCTCGGAAAACACGAGTTTTTACAGCTTTGTTTTGGCTCTGCAGGAATTCAGCCGAGGCCAAGGTGGACACTGAGCTGGAGTGTGTTTTATTGCAGGATCCATTTTGGTTGGGCTTGTTGCCTTTGGGCTGGGGGTGCTTTTGCCAAAGCGATGAATTCTGAATTATGAGTTATGCCAATTAACTTGTCTCAATTAACCACTCAGCAATAACTTCTCCTGAACTCCGGGCTCTCCGGATAGTCCAGAGCAGCCCCTTCCAGCCCTCTTGAGCCTCCCCTGTTGTCTGTTTTGCCCCCCTGAAGCTGCAGTGGCTGCTGGACAACTACGAGACGGCCGAAGGGGTGAGCCTGCCCAGGAGCTCCCTCTACAACCACTACCTGAGGCACTGCCAGGAGCACAAGCTGGACCCGGTGAACGCGGCGTCCTTCGGCAAGCTCATCCGCTCCGTCTTCATGGGGCTGAGGACACGGCGCCTGGGCACCAGGTGGGTGGGCATCTCCCCTGAAAGGGGCACCACACCCACCCACAGCTGCTCCCAGGGGTTCAGAGAACATCTGGTCTTCTGAGATCTGCAGAAAGAACCCACCGTGGTCCTGTGGGATGAGAAGTGGTGTTTGAACTGAAGGTTCTTCTCGTCCCTTTAGTTTCCCATTACCTGAGGATGTGCCAGGGGGGTTGGGATGGATCTCAGGGAAAGGTTCTTCCCCCAGAGGGTGGTGGGCACTGCCCAGGCTCCCCAGGGCAGTGGGCACAACCCCAAGGCTGCCAGAGTTTGGATGATCCTCTGGGACAGAGAGTGTGATTCTTAGGCATGGTCCTGGCAGGGCGAGGAGTTGGACTGGATGACCCTTGGGGGTCCCTTCCAGCTCAGGAGATTCCAGGATTCTACATTATCTGAACAAGGGGAGGTGACTGATCCTCACAGTTGTCACTGTCACCCAAATTTTGGTTCAGCAAAACCATTTCTCCCTTTGAGTGCAGTGAAGATCCTCCAGGACAGAACCTTTGATGCAGACAAGCTGGTGAAGTTGTAAATGGTTTATTTGTGAAATCCCCAAAGCATCAGGTTGAGTCTTGTGAGAGGATTTTTCCTTTTGGAACATCAAAGATCCATAGGATGTTCCAACAAAAGCATAACCTGAGAAAATCCCCTCCTGTAATTACAGATGTGTCCTTCAAGGGAGCACCCAGAGCACCTCCACAGCTGAGGGGGCATCTTATCCCAGCTTAGAATATTAAAAAAGTAGGGAAAATACTAGAGAAAGAGGGATTTCTCTGATTGTGTGAGATTTTCTAATAAAATTCAAGATATTTGGGCTTCTAAACAAGAGCAAAACCAGATGTGTCCAGGGCATTGCACAGCTGGAATGTGGAGGCAACAGGCAAAGGAAAAGCAGGGGAGAGTTTGGATTTCTGTAGGTTGGGTCAAATGCAAGAGCTCTGAAATAATTTCCTTAGAGGGGAGAGATTCTTTAATCCCATCAAGGATTAAAGGAGAAATAAGTGAGGGAAAAGCCCACTTAAAATTGCAAATGTGCAGGTTGAGAAGGAGACAGTGAAGCTCAGTAAGTATGGACAGAGCTGGCCACCATGACTTTCTTATTCATTATAATTTTGGGTTATAAAGGCAGCTTTTATTTAATTTGCAGGCACTTCAAATCACTTAAGACAGGGCTGAACACGTGGTGTCTGTAAAACCTTTGGTGCAGAGGCTGAACAATTGACCTGGCCCCTTGAAAAGGGAAAATTCCCCCAGCAAAAGAAGAACCCAATTTGTGTTAAATTTCTCTAATTTCACTGGGACTGAAAAACTCCACTTTGGTGGGAAAACATGAACTGACACCTCTCTCTAATGGGATGGAATCACATCCCCCTCGGGAGCATCAGCCCCCTGTGCTCCCAGAAACCTTCCAGTGTCCCCAAAACCTACAAAAATGAGCAACCCCAAGAACAAAACCACATCAAAGCCTGTTGTGTTGCTGGGAAAGTTCTGGCACCACAAAGACATTTTTCTTATCACAGTTGCCTGTTCTGTTTTATCCAAGCCCAGATAAAGATGGAGGAGTGTTTTTATGGAAAAAGCAAATCCTTAAACCCTAATCAAGTAGCAAAGTGTCCCCTGTGGTGTCTCTGTCATAGTGTTTAATAACATTTTGTATTGGAAGAGGTGCCTCCTCTCCCCCAGTTACCCTGGAACAAACCTGGTTGGGTTTAAACTAAACTTGGCCACACGTGGGTTTAAATTCCCTGTGGAATTCAGCCACTCAGGTTGCCTGGAGAAGTTGGGAATATTGGCCAAACAACCTAAATTTGAGGGCGAGGATGACCCTTCCACTGACCCAAAACCATGTCCACGCTGGTTCTTCCAGGGGCAACTCCAAATATCACTATTATGGGATCCGCCTCAAGCCGGAGTCGCCGCTGAACCGGCTGCAGGAGGACACCCAGTACATGGCCATGAGGCAGCAGCCCATCCACCAGAAGCAAAGGTAGGTGCTCCAGGGCCTTCCCAAAGCACCCAGCAGCCCAAATCTGGGGATTTGGCTTCTCTGGGGGCTTGAGTTCAAACCCAGGTGCTGCTCTGAGCTGTGGGAGGGTCCAGAAACAACTCCAGGAGGTGCCCCATCCCTGGGAACACTCAAGGCCAGGTTGGATGGGGTTTTGAGCAAGCTGATCTAAGGCAAGATGTCCCCATTTACTGCAGATGGCCAATATAGGGCCATTCCAACCCAAACTAGTCTGTAATTCCATGGAATGGTGTTTATCTCCCTGTTCACAAGCACCACCTGTCCCAGTATCCCTGTGGCCAAACTGGTTTGGGATCTCAGCTCTGGAGATGTTTGTGCCAAGTCAGTGTAAAGGACTTTTGGGTGGGGTTTGGGGGTTTTATTTGGGCAAAAGTGGAAGTTAAATAGTGCCATGGTTGGTCTTGGGTCTGAGTCATTTTAGAGACAAAACACAATGTGCAGGGGAATTTGGAATTGGCTCCTGGAAGGATGGACATTTCTGGTTGTTCCTGGAGTGAAGAAGGAGCAGAATTTATTTCTTCAGCTCCCAAATGAGTAAATGAAAAAAACCAGAAGTAAATGAAAAAAATCAGTTCCTGAGACAGAGTGTTCTCTGGAACCCCCTCCAGCTCTGCTTCCCATCTTGGATTTTTGGTGTCACTTTGGGCAAACCTCTTAACCCCTTTAATTGTGTCTTGGGGAGGCTTTTCCAAAGGAGCTTCTCATCTCCCCCCTCCACCCGAGGAGGGGATTTCAATGCTCAGCCCTCAGCACTGGCTGTGAGCGTGCCCTGCTGTGTCCCCCCAGCACACACAGCTCCCCCCAGCCATGCTGGAAACAACCTGTGTGTGTTTGGGGGGCCTGGGTGGGCCCTAAAGCTGCTGTGGGTTTAGGTACAGAGCAGCCCAGAAGATGGATGGCATGGCAGAGAGTGGCTCCAACAGCACCCCCCACAGCACGCCGGAGCAGTCGGTGGCTGCCCAGAGTCAGCACCATCAGCAGTTCATAGGTGAGACACTTCTCTCTGTGCTCAGTTATTCACATTTAGGATGGTTTTTCTTGTCCAGCAAACCCTGACTGTTCTGCATTTGTTGCCTGATAAATCTGCAGTGTTAAATATTTCACACACAGTGTGTGTTCTGACAAGCTTTTCTAACCTCACACTTGCAGTGTTTATTTGCTGACTCCTGTCCCCCCCAGGAAGGCTTTTTCCTGGAGCTGATTCTCTCTTAGAATGTTTTTAATCCATCTGATTTTATCCAAACTGCATGGAAGACTGGAGGTCCTGGCAAGCCTTGCCAGGGGGAGGAAAGCAACTCTGTGCCTTGCAAAGTGCCCATGCAGGGGGAGGTGATTCAGGCAGCAAAGCCCAGCCAGCTCTGTCAGCTCCTGCCACCTCTGCTGCCCAATTATATTTCCCATTGTTCTCTCCAAATACCAGAGAGAGGTTTTTTCAGGCTCTGGAGCACATCTAATGGAAGTGTGGTAGAGGAGGACAATGTTTTCTTGGTTCTTTTAGTCCAGGCAGAAAAGACAGAAAGAAAACATTTTCCTTTCCATGCTGAATCAATGGGCTGCAGTTGTTTGCTTTGCCCAATATAACAGCATAAATCAGGGGCAAAAATAGTTTATCAGGCTCATTTCTCCTGTTTCATCCCACCTGGCCCATGAAAAAGCTGCTGGTGACAGCAGCACTTTGTGCTCTCCTGTATTCCAGGTGTCCCTCACCCTCTTTGCCACTGTTTTTCTCCCCAGATGTGACCCATGTGTTTCCTGAGTTCCCAGCCCCTGATTTAGGGAACGTGCTCCTACAAGAAGGTTTCACCCTGAACGACGTGAAAACTCTGCAGGTTCTTTACAGGAGACACTGCGAGGTGATTCTTTGCAATATTATTTAGTGATTAAGTGATTTATTCACTCATGTGGGACATAATTCCTGTGCTCATCTCACACCCCACTCTTAGGGAAAGCTGGAATGTACAGGGAATGCTTGATTTGTGAGGAATTGCAACTCAAATATTGTGCTTTATGTCATTTTTTTTCTCCCTGCGCCCTGTTTTATGTCATGTTGATTATCCAAACAATGCCATTTCCCTTCTTTTTCCTGTAAATTATTTACTGTAAGTGGCAGCACATGAAGTGTGTGTTGACACGGGGCTGGCAGAGCCACTAATGAGTTGTGTTCTTTGTTGTCAGGCCACTTTGGATGTGGTGATGAACCTCCAGTTTCATTACATCGAGAAGCTCTGGCAATCCTTCTGGAGTCCGAAGGCACCACCTAGTGATGGTCCCACTGCTCTGCCTTCCAGGTACTCCCCAGCCTTCCACTCCACCCCAGGGCTCCATTCCTTGGAGATTCTTTTTATTTTAAAGGTGCAGGAAGGGTTTTCAGCTTCCTTAGGCTTTTTGGGTGCTTTGGAGATCGTGAAACATTGGGCAGTGCTCGCAGGGCCAGGGTGGGGTTGTTGGGGGGTCTGTGCAGGGCCAGGGGTTGGACTGGGTGATCCTGATGGTCCCTTCCAACTCAGCATATTCTGTGATTCTGTAAAAGTATTTAGTGCCCTTCAGACTTGGGACAAAGAGCATCAGAAGTGGGTAATGTGATGGAAACACAGAGTTCACACCTCTGAGGGAAGTGCCTGCTCTGATTATACAGTCATGGAATCATTAAGGTTGGAAAAGCCCTGTAAGATCATCAAGTGCAGCACCATGTTCAGCTCTATCCCATGTCCCCAAGTGTCACACCCACACACCTTCTGCACACTCACAGGGATGGGGACCCCACCACTGCCAATATCTCAATATCCAGTCCCAGTTGCCTCCCCTGGGGCAAACTGAGGCCATTTCCTCTCATCCTGAGCCTGGACATCCATGTCCCTTAGAGCTTCTGGAGCAAGAGCTAATCCAGACCACAGAGATGAACAGGGTGGGGGTGCTGCTTTCCCAAGTGCCCTTCAGGAGGAGATGGTCAAGATTCCCTGCCAGGAATCAGTGACATCTCCTGGCTCTCTGAGGTTTTAGGGCATCCAGACCGACTCCCTGCCTTGCCTGGCTGGCCAGGTCTGGAATTGCCTCATGTTTTGGGGCAGATCATGGCAAAGGAAGGTACTCTGCTCTTTGCACTCCTGCCTGGCTCCTTGTTGTGGCTTTTCCTCATCCTTTATGTTCTGATAGTTGGCAGGAGACAAGGTAATTGCAAGTTGCCAAGAGACAGGGGAGTGGAAATAAATGAAACCAGAGAAAATTGAAAAGGTGAAGATTTCCTCTTAAAATTTCTGTCACAAGGCTGTACTGTCCACTTCTACTGAGGAAGTAAAGATTTCTCATAGGGATGTGTCCTATTCAGAAGAAAAACAGTAAAACTTTGAGTAATAAGCCCCATGGATGGGGAGGTGCTTGCAGAGACAACACATGGACAAATCACCAGACATTTGACACCTGAAGGCTTTTTTTCTGCTACAAACTGGGTAGAAATAAAGCAGGGGGAATGCCCTGAGGTCAGATCTGCTGCTGACACTGTGTCCTTCCTTCCTCCTCCTCCTGCAGTGAGGAGGAACCCGAAGGGACCCTCCCAAAAGACAAGCTGATCACTCTGTGCAAATATGAGCCCATCCTGAAGTGGATGAGGAGCTGTGACCACATCCTGTACCAGGCCCTGGTGGAGATCCTCATCCCTGACGTGCTGCGGCCGGTGCCCAGTGAGTACCCACAGCCCAGCCCGGGCACAGCTGGGTCTGCCAAACACACACCCAGGGAATGGTTTGGGCTGGAAGGGACCTTAAAACTCATCTCATCCCACCCCCCTGCCATGGGCAGGGACACCTTCCACCAGCCCAGGTTGCTCCAGGCACATCCAGGGGTGGGACGTGACCCGCTCGCTCTGCTTGCCACTTCCCACAAAGATTTCCCTGGTAAAAACTGATGGAGAGGTGCTTATTTTGGCTCAAATGCCATGGCAACAGCAACATTCCTCTTGCAGCCTTGCTCTGGGATGAGATTCTGTGGCCCCTGGGAATTCCCATGCCTGTTAAATCTGGTGCCTTGCATGTCCCATCTCCTGATTTTGGCCAGGAGTCAGGTGCAAGCATGGGCTGCACCCACCTGGAAGCCCAACTGATCCTTGGGAGATGTTTCCCTGGAGATCATACCTTTGTTTAGATGGGACCATCCTGTCCCTTGTGGCACCTCCTGGAAATTAGGGTCACTGATTATTTGGGAGATCAGTGATGGAATACTGAGGGGTTTCCCTCTTGATTTGGCTCCCTAAGGGGGTGCCTCGTGTCAGTCCCCACAAAACCTCAGCTCAGCCCTGGCACTGGAAAGAAAGCTGAGCCTGTCCCACTCAGGGCTGTGCTCAGTCCCATGCTGGGGCGCGTGGGTGTCTTTGGAGAGCAGATTTCACTGTTTGGGAAATGCTCACAAGGACCATGAATGAGAAAAGGATGAGAGAGAAAATAAGAATTATAAAAGTCACAGGAACATTCAGGTTGGAAAAAACCTCTGAGGTCAGTAAATCCAATCCTATAAGAATAAGGGTAAGAATAAGAATAAAGGTGATAATAATAAGAAAAGTTTGAGTAATAACATTAAAGAATGAGAACCATTGGGGTGTATCTCAGGACCCAGCTGATTCCCTTGATGCAAACCCAAGCTCTCAGCTAACCAGACCTCAGACTGTGCTTTCCCCAGCAGTCCTAAGCTAGAAAGGGGTACCCAAAACTGACACAGAGCAGCCTTTCTAACTCTGGCCCTTCTTTGCAGGCACACTGACACAGGCCATCCGGAATTTTGCCAAGAGTTTGGAAGGGTGGCTGATGAATGCCATGAGTGAATTCCCCCCACAGGTCGTGCAGACCAAGGTGAGCAGTGGGGGCAGGTGGGCTCAAGGTGTTTTCCCCAGGGATTGGAGGTCCCTGCTGGAGTTTGGCCAGTTCCAGTCAGTTCTCAGGATTAGCAGGGTGTAATGATTAATTCTGAACCAGAATCAGCAGGGGGTGGAAGGGCAGGTTGGGCAATTGCTTTGCACCAGAAGCTGATGCTGCTCTGTCCACAGAGCCATTCCTGTGCCCTGCAATTGTGGGAGAAAATCAGAAAGTCATCGAATATTCTGATCTGAAAAGGACCCACAAGGATCAGAGTCCAACCCCTGGCCCTTCACAGACACCCCAACAACCCCACCCTGTCCCCCAGCACGTTGTCCAAACATTCCTGGAGCTCTGGCAGCCTTGGGGCCGTGCCCACTGCCCTGGGCAGCCTGTTATCTGTACCCTGGAAAGCACAGGGCACCTCTGGGAGTGACTGGCACTGCCAAGCTCCAGTGGGAACCAGCAGGTTCAGTAGAAACCCAAGGGTCCTACTGCCCCTCTCCCAAAGCCAGGGATTCTTGCAGCCTGTTCCCACCTTGCTGGGCTCTGCTGGAAGCAGAAACCCTGGTAGTTTAAAGAAGATGAATAACAGAATCATAGAATCATTTAGGTTTGGGTCCTCCCACCTGATTCCCCTGCTCTGTGATGAGCACGTTTTACCTGGTGGAGCATCACATTGCTCAGGCCACCAGGGAGACACCAATTGCCATCATGGGAGAGGTGAGAGTCCTTCATCCCCTGGAAACAAACCCAAAGAGACCCAGCTGCTCCACAAACCCCACCGTGCCCTCAGCACCTTCCACAACCATCCATACCAAAGGATTTGCCGAGTTGTCTTGGCCATCAAGTCCCACCATTAACCCCTTCCCACCAAGGCCCCACGTCCCCAGGTGCCACACACGAGCACTCCCATGTCTGGTAACTCCAGCCCTGCCCTGGGCAGGCCGTGGCCGTGCTCAGAACCTGCTGCTGTGTGTTTTGGGGTTAAATTGACCCCCAACCCCACGGTGTTGCAGGTGGGGGTGGTCAGTGCCTTCGCGCAGACGCTGCGCCGATACACATCCCTCAACCACCTGGCGCAGGCGGCGCGGGCCGTACTCCAAAACACCTCCCAGATCAACCAGATGCTCAGCGACCTCAACCGCGTCGACTTCGCCAACGTGCAGGTAACCCACCCCACATCCAGGGTCTCTGGGGCCAGGATGGCTGCTGGCAACCCCCAGCTGGGTGCCAGGGCTGGAAGAGAGGGAAATGAACAGGTTGGTGGGGTTTGGTGTGGCTTCTCCAGGTGGGTTTGCCATCTCGCTGTGAAGAGTGGAGAAGGTGCTGAGGGAGCTGGGGTTGTTGAGTTTGGAGAGGAGGAGGCTCAGGGGGGACCTTGTCACTCTCCACAACTCCCTGACAGGAGGGGGGAGCCAGGTGGGATTTGTCTCTTCTCGCAGGGAACAAGAGGGCACAGTCTTGAGCTGTGCCAGGGCAGGTTTAGGTTGGACATCAGGAAAAAATTCTTTACAGAGTGATCAGACCTTGGAATGGGCTGCCCAGGGAGGTGGTGGAGTCGCTGTCCCTGGAGGGGTTGGAGAAGAGCCTGGATGTGGCACTCAGAGCCATGAGCTGGGTGATAAGGTGGTGTTGGGTCACAGATTGGATTGATGATCTCAGAGGGCTTTTCAACCCAGTTGATTCTGTGACTCTGTGATTCTGTAAGGAGCTTTTGTAAACAAGAGTCATAGAATCATGGAGGTTGGAAAAGATCTCCAAGGTCACCAAGTCCAACCAAATCCCACCACGTCCCCAAGTGCCATGGCCACTCATTTTTTGAACACTTCCAGGGATGGTGTCTCCACCACTTCCCTGGGCAGCCTGTTCCTGTGCTTAATCACTCTTTTACTGAAGAATGAAGAAGTGCTACCAACAGTGATATAGTTTAATAATAGCATTTTATTTTGGATGGATTGGAGACAATATTCAGAGCTCATTTGGAGCCCTTGTCTGCTAGAAGTGAATTCCTGGGTTGGGATACAACACGGTGCAGGTTTGGCATGAATAACTATCAGTCCTTCTTCCTGAGCAGGAACAAGCCTCGTGGGTGTGCCAGTGTGAGGAGGGCATGGTGCAGAAGCTGGAGCAGGATTTCAAGCTCACTCTGCAGCAGCAAAGCTCTCTGGACCAGTGGGCCAGCTGGCTGGATAACGTTGTGACTCTAGTCCTGAAGCACCATGAGGGCAGTCCCAGCTTCCCCAAGGCAGCCAGGCAGTTCCTGTTGAAATGGTCCTTCTACAGGTACATTTTCATTCTCATTTTGGAGGTATTTCTGTGTTGGGCTTTGGGCACGTGTAGAACTCCTCAAGTAGCCAAGGCCAAGGTCTTTACTCCCATGAAACTGGCTAACTGTGGCCCTGGCACAGAAGGGAGTGTTGTGTCTCCTGTGTGCTTTCAGGGTGGGGAGAAAACCATTAAGGTTGGAAGACACTTCCAAGACCATCAAGTCCAACCTTTGACCAAATCCCACCGTGCCCCAGTAGGACAGGATGCTCCATCACCTAATTTCTTAAAGCAGTTTGACACTCTTAGCTTAGAGGCAGAAACAACCCCACAGCACCCCCAGGGTCAGGAATTCAGGGTGGAGAATTCAGGGTCAAGAATCAGCCCCGACACAAGTGGGGACACCTCCCAACCTGTCGTTGCCAGCTCGATGGTGATCCGGGACCTCACCCTGCGCAGCGCCGCCAGCTTCGGCTCCTTCCACCTCATCCGCCTGCTCTACGACGAGTACATGTTCTACCTGGTGGAGCACCGTGTGGCCCAGGCAACTGGGGAGACTCCCATTGCTGTCATGGGAGAGGTGAGTCCTCAATTCCCTGCAAAACAACCCAGAATGGGCTCTGCTCGCCAGCCCCGCTGTGTCCTCGGCGTGTGCCATGGCCATCTGTGCCAGAGGATCTGCTGGGTGGTTTGGAGTACCTGGCACAAGGGTTGAGCTCCTGGAGGAGAAGGATCTCCCCACTTCCCTCCACAACCTGTGGAGAGAGCCCTGGCTTTGGGCTTGCTGCCATCAAACATGAAATGAAGCCGAGAGGTCCAGGAGCTCCTTGCAGGAGTGGAACCTCTTGAGGCCTCTGCAAGCCCCAGCATTCCATGCACAGTGAGCCACGCTCTGGGTTTGATGGGAAGGAGAGGAATGGGGGGTCATGGGTGCTGGTTGTGAGGGTTTGGGGTTTGCTTTGCTCACCAGTCAGGCAGCAACTGGTGCCTGGCTTGCAGACAGGCCCTGTCCTGCCTAGCTGAGGCCACAGCCAGTTTTTCCCCTCTGAAATGCAGAGTTAAAAGCCCCAGATCAACCTGTGACAGCAATATTGAAACTACTGTGAGATGAAAACAGAGCTCATTTGCTCCCTGGAACTCGTGCTGTTTTCTTCCTTCCCTGGAGCTCATGGAGGGAGCCAAACCAAAGCCTTTTGCTTTTGCTCTCCCTTCCCCTCCCACGCTGCTCCAAGTGCAGCACTGAGAGTTCCCACTGTTCCTGCAAAACTTCTGCTTTTACTGGTATTAAAGGAACATGAAAGGCAGAGAGTGGCTTCCTGCAAAACCCAGCTGGGGGAGGCTTTCAGCCCTCGGGTTTTTCCTTCATGAAACCCTTGCAATATTCCTGTTCTCCAGGAGGAGGCTGATTCTTCCCAGCAAAGGGATGTGAATCGTGTCCTTTCATTTCCACTGAGCTTTGCAGCTCCTGCTCTCCTCAGCTCCTGCCCAACTTCCCATGACTTTGGAGCATTATTTTTATAGCCATTTGGTGTTCCCTGTCATTGAGAGAGACAACTCATCTCCAGAACCAAAACCACTCCAAACACTCCCTGCCATGACTGCAAAGGCCTTGCAGAGACGTGGAGTGAAGGGAGAGTCCAGGAGAGGGGAATTGCCCCCAGAATGCAAAGGGCTGGACCAAAGGCACCATCCTTTGCTCTGTGACATCACTTGGGAGATGGAGAAACTTCTCCCCTCGTTCCAGACCTCCATCCTGCCCTGGATTGTTGTATGTGGTGTTTGCTCAGAGGTTTAAATGGCAACAAAAGATTCCCCCCCCAAAAAAAACCTGTGGTTGGTTTCGGTTCCTGCTCTCCACCACCAGCACTGCTGATGCTCTTGGTCTCTCCTTGTGGGACTGTGTGGTGCCAGATGCCACCAAGCTGGTCTGGCCCTTTGAGTCTGCAAAGCCTCACTGACCCTGGAACTCCTTTTCCTTTCAGTTTGGTGACCTCACGTCCCTGTCCCCGACGCTGCTGGACAAAGGTACACAAGGGAAGCCCCCTGGGCCAGGGTTGGGGGGATCCTCCTTCTGGTTCTTGCAGCCTCCTCTGCTGGGGAGCAGCTCCCATGCCCGTGGTGCCCACTGTGACGTTGTGTCCTTGCAGATGACATCAGTGAGCTGGGCACCGAGGGGGACACGGAGAGGGCCGTGGGGGAGCCGCTGGTGAAACGCGAGCGCAGCGACCCCGGCCACTCCCTGCAGGAGATCTGAGCCAGGGGCTGCCCCTGTGGCTGCACAGAGACCCCCGAGCCTCGAGGGACGGTGCTGAGCCAGAGCCTGCCCCCAGCTGCCTTCTTAGTGCCTCTTAGTTTCTCTTGCTGTTTACTCGTGTTGGAGGACGGGCTCCAGGCTGAGCTGGGCATGGGGCTGCCCTGGCCACCCTCTCCCCTCCAGTGGGGCTGCTGGCTGGAGGGAGCAGCTCCAGAGTGGCCCCCAGCCATGGAAACCTCCATGGAGAGCAGCAGGTTGGATGTGCCTGGCTGGGAGAGCCTGGCCTCCCTCCCGAGCCGGAGCGAGGCGGACAGACGAGGCTCTCTCGTTCAGGGAAGGTGGTTTGGGTTCCTTCCCAGCTCCTCAGACTTCACTGTGATACAAACTTGAACCAATGAGTGCCCAAGAAGATGGAAAAATACCTGACTCTTCTCCTCCAGCCTTTGCAGACAAGCTGTCCTGGCTCTGGCTTTGCCAAATCGCTTGCACCGGGGAGCACAGGGCAGTTGGTGGCTCTGGTCCCCTCGTGGGGAGAGGGCTCCAGGCTGCACATCCCTCTGCTCCTGGTGGACACAGGAGTGCTCTGGGACTATGGGATGTGCATTCCCACCTGCTCCCACATCTCCCCAGCTTGGCATTTCACCACGGATCCCTGAATGCTCCCAGGACACCGTCAGGCCAACTCAAGATACCAAAGGACCCAGAGGAAGTGGCAGCTGGTGGCAGAGCGTGTCCATTGCCTGTGGGCAACCCCATGGCCACCCCATGGCAATCCCATGGCAACCCCCATCCTCCAGGGTGCCCAGGCAGAGGGGAACTGGTCCCACATCCCGGGGATGAGTGAAATCCTCTCTCCATGCCCAGCTCTCACGCTGAAGGAGGTGCAGCCATGGCCGGAGCGGGTCGAGGGGGTGCAACCACAGTGCCTTAGGGTGGGCCACGTTCCTGCTCCCCCTGCTCTGGGTGAGCCAGCACAGCCCAGACTGATCCAGCAGCTCACCCCGTGGAGAGAGGGGCTGCCACGGACCAGGGGGGGCTCAGCACTCTGGTGGCATTTCCCCTCTCTGAGTCCCTTTGCCTTTCCCTGCAGCGATGGGGGAGCTCGGCGGGGTCTCCTCTCCCTTTCCATGTCCTGTGGGGTCTGTGGGTCACACTGGGATGGTGTGGGCTGCACTGGGGTGCTGTGGGCTGCAGGGCACAGGAGGAGGGGGGAATCTGTCCTCAAGCCAACCTGCAGAAACAAAACCCCAGGGCAAATCTTTCTGTGAATAAAGGCCGTGTCATAAATAGCTTTTATTTTATGGTTCCTAATGATGCAGCATTTGGTGTGAGCTTTTCCAGGGGTCTCGTGTGCATTTGCATAGCAGAGGATATTCTATCCAGATCTCTCATTTCCTCATTCCCAGTGGTACTAAGGGAGCTGTGACACTTCAAAACACTTTACAAATGGCAAGTGAAACCAAAAAGTGTGTGTAGTGGCACATTTCCCCTCTGACTGTCCCGTGCTGTTGTGGTCAGGGTGATGTTTGTCTGTAAATGTCTCATCTGGAAGTGGCAGGAGAGAAGCAAGAAAGGCAGATTTAAATGTAAAGTACAACCAGAACTCCCGGGGTCAGAGTCTGTGTTTTGGATCCTGCTGATGAGATAAGAGGGTCTGAAAAAACAGCTGAGCAACCAAGTTTTAAGTCCCCTGCTCCCACTGAGGGCAGAAGGAAGTTCAGCTGGAACATTGACCCTTCCACCAAGGAAGGGACCCTGACCAGGAGATGCTCTGGAGCTCTGCAGCACCGTGTGAGGAGAATGGGGACCCACCTAAACCCCACATGCACAGAATGCCCAGCTAAACCTGAATAGCAATAAACATGTATCAAATGCTCAGGCCTGTACAAGGATTGTTGTGGTCCCATTTCTTCTGTGTGCCCTGAGGGGAGATGTCAGGAGGTGCTGCAGCCCTGGGGGGATGCAGGAGCTGCCCAGTGCAGGGCATTTCCAGCAGTTTGGGGCAGGAACCCCATGGAGCAGCAGCTGGTGTGTAGGGAGAACCCCCACTGCACCCTCAGGCTGAGCACAGGGCCATGGCAATTATTTTTTAATTAATTACCCGGACTAATTGAGAGGACGGAAACAGCGAGCCAGGGATGTGACAAGTGCTGGATCATTCCTGCTCTGACCCCTCAGGAAAGGGAAGGTTTAGCCTCAGCCTCTCATCCCTTCCCTCTCTGGATTATGCCCAGTCTTACAGGGATGGCTGGACCAACCAGAGCCTCTTTCTTTGGGTCCTGAGCCCCGGGGCTGGAAGGAGGAGTTACTTCCCCCAGGGGAGCTGGGCAGTCCTCTGGCTCCATCACCCCTCCAAGGCTGGTAAAACCACAGAGGTTTTGGCATGAGCACCCCAGGACTTGTCCCCCATCCCTTCCCAACCAGCAGAGAATGCCAGGAGGTGATAGGGGAAGGAGGAGTGGTGGTGGGTGAAATCAGAGGAGTGATTTCCTCTGGGAAATCAGAGGAGTGTTTGGTACTGCCAGTCTCTGGGCTGGGACTCAGCCCAGAGGGATGAGCTGTGAGCTGGGCAGTGTGGCACATCCCCAGTGTGGCACAGCCCAGGGGTTCACCAGGAGCCTGCCTGGGCCAGGGGAAGCTGCAGTGCCACCAGCCTGGGAGATGCTGCTGCTCTGGGAGCCGGGACATCCTAGGGAGCTTCAATGTGTTTGTGCAGGCAGGATGAGCCCTGGTCTTGCTCCTGTTTGTCCCCAGGGGAATGTGTCACTCAACAGGGATGAGTTTAGGTTCATTCTCTGGCTCTCGTGGGGTGTACCCACATCTGGAGAGCCTCTGGGACACAGGCACTGGCAAAGTGAGACAATACAAAGTTCTCAAAATGTGAAAATCAAAATACAGATTTGAAAACGGGCCAGAGCCACCTTCTGTTCTTGCAATTTCTCTCTCATTTTGACTGGAACAGCATCTCACCACGTGCCAGGGGAGCCCTTGGCCAGTCCACATGGCCAAAGAAACATCAGCTACATCCCTGCCTGGGACCACACCAGGTCAGCTGGGCCAGGCTCCAGCACCAACCCTGCCCGTGGCACTTCCAGTTTTCCAGCCCAGTATCCCCCACACACACAGACCTGCCCCAGCCCCACTGCTCCTACACCCCAGTTCTCATCCCCACAGGTCCTTAACCAAGGGGGTGTTTCATCCCAGGGCTCCTTCCCCACGGTCCTGAAGCCATTCCTGGGGCTCTGCTGCTCCCTCGCTGGGGTGGGACGGGTTCCTGCAGGGACAGGGACCTTTGCCTGTGGGTCTGGGAGCCCAAATGGATCCCCTGGGCTGAACCTTCCACCTCCCCGTGGCTGTCCCTGTCCCTGCTCAAACAGAGAAACTGAGGCACAGACTGAGCTGCCTCGTGGCATCATTTCACTGCCCCACTGGCCACCAGAGGGGACAGCCCCTGCTGCCCCTGGGCTGGCTCTGCAGCAGAGACAGGAGGAGCCCAGCAGGTCCCGGGGCTCAGCTGGGGCAGTTTAACCCCAAACACCTTTCACCTGGAGCGGGTGGGTCTGGGGGCAGGTCCTCAAGTGCCCCTGAGCTCCTTGGGGTGGCTGTGCTTATAAACCCACAGTCTGTTCAGCTCGGGGGCTTTCTCTCTCTCACTTTTTTTTAAGTTTTATTTTATTTTCTTTATTTTTTTTTGCCTTTGTCTTTTGGGAGCCTCAGTGTAGAGCTGAGGAGGGTTGGGGTTTGCTGCCTCTGGTCTCTGGGATGTGCTGCTAAGACTTTCCACCCTTCCCAGTGATGCCAATCAGGTAAGGACAGGACCACGAGCTGCCTCCACTCCCCCTTCCCTGGGCCGGGCTCGGGGGGTGCAGCTCCAAGCAGGGCTCAGGTGATGCTCAGGATGTCCCCCAGCGCTGTCCCTCTCCCGTGTAATGTCCCAGGTACAGGACAATGACATCGCGTAGCTCAGGGCTGGCCTTAGGGCTCGATTCCCAGCGCAGACCCGACACTCCAGTGCCTGTCCGAGGGAATTCCTTCCTGGCACGGCACCTTCTCCCCCCGCGGAGCCGCTCGCTCGCCCTGCTCAGCCGGGAGGATGCCCTGGAGAACTTCAGTGGGTACGTGGGTGTTGGGATGACCCGTAGGGAGCTTCAGTGGGTACGTGGGTGTTGGGATGAGCCCTGGAGAGCTTGAGTGGGTACAGGGGTTTTGGGATGTGCAGGGGGATGAGCCGTGGGGACCTTCAGTGGGTACAGGGATGTTGGGATGAGCCCTGGGGAGCTTGGGTGGGCACGGGGACATCGGGATGAGCCTTGGGGAGCTTCAGTGGGCACAGGGATGTTGGGATGTGTATGGGGGATGAGCCCTGGTCTTTCCATGGGTTTATCCCCAAGGAAATGCATGTTCAGGTCCATGGTCAGGCTCTCCCAGCCCCGGGAGGTTCGCAGGGCACAGGCTGGTGTTGTTCCCTGTGGTCAGGGTGCCCCAGGTGTCTCTGCTGTCCCACCATGCTGGTTGGGACCTTTGGGACACTTTGCTGGTGCCGAAGGCCCCACCCACCTCCCACCTGTGTCCCCTAAGCCCTGCCAGGAGTATCTGTGACCTGAGTGATGCCCTGGGCTCTGACCTGCTGGACTGCAGCTGCTCCCTGCCCGACCCGCAGCTGGTGCGCAGGATCGTGGCCCAGGTGGAGTTCTACCTCTCGGACGAGAACCTGGCCAGGGACGCTTTCCTCCTCAAACATGTCCAGAAGAACAAGATGGGCTTCGTCAGCATCAAACTGCTGACGTCCTTCAAGAAGGTAGGACAGCTGGGAAGGAGGGGAGAGTGTGGAGCAGCTCCAGGTGTGCTCTGGCTGTCACTGGTGGGGGGTACAGGGAGGTCCAGGCCCTCCTTGGGCTGTGTCCCAGCAAAGCTCTGGTGATGCAGAGCTGGGCTTTGCTCTCTGCCTTCAGTGTTCTGCAGGAACAGTGAACAGCCCCCAAACCACCCCCTAGGGCTGGGTTTGCTTCACCACCTGTGATTCCCTCAGGATGCTTTGGGGGAGACCATCCCTGAACCCAAAACCCCAGGGAAGTGCTGGTGGTGTGACCCGGGGGGAAGTTGTGGTTTGTTGCCACAGCCCAGAGGATACCAGGGGTTTTCTTGCAGATCCCAAGGCTGCTCACTTGGAAGGGGGGGATATTCCCTTGTGGGTTTGATGGGGTTTCAGCCTGCCTGGATGGTGGGTTTAGGGTGGTCCCTGCCTGGGAAGACCCCCGGGGATGCAGCAGCCCCCTCTAACCCGCAGGTGAAATACCTGACACGCGACTGGCGCCTCACTCTCTACGCCCTGAAATTCTCGGAGCTGCTGGAGGTGAACAAGGAGGGCACCAAAGTGAGACGCCGGGCGCCCATCCCCGAGGCCCTGCTGAGCATCCCCCCCAGCAAACTGCTGCTGGCCTGGGAGCTGCAGCCCCGAGAGCAGGACCCGCTGCCGCCGCCGCTCCAGGAGAACTTCCTCGAGACCATCCTGAGGATGTTCAGCCCCTTCGGAGCCATCGCCTCCATCCGCGTCCTGCGGCCGGGCCGAAAGCTGCCGTCGGACGTGCGGAGGTTCGCGCCGCGCTTCCCGGAGCTGCTGAGCCGCTGCTGCGCCCTGGTGGAGTACGAGAGCCTGGAGAGCGCCCGCAGCGCCTTCGAGGGGCTCGGCCACGATTGCAGCAGCGGCATCAAAGTGGTGCGGCTCTGCGGGAAGGGCTCCAAGAAGAAAGCCGGCGGGGAGAGGGAGGAGGTGGCGGGGCAGCCGGGCTGGAAGGTGCGGGGAGCCGCGCTGAGCATCCCCTACAGCCGCGAAGAGTCGCTGCTCTGCAGCTCCGTGGGGATGGGCGATGCCCCGGGCTCGCTGTCCCTCCTGCTCAACGAGGAGCCCGTGGCACCCGCCTGGCCCGGCAGCGACTTCAAGCCTGGAAGCTTCAGCGCCTTCACCGGGTCGCTGCTCGGCACCAGCAAAGTCTTCCCTCCGCTTGAGATGGGCCTGGGGAGCAGCAGCTGCTGCAGCCCCCGCGGTGGAGGCTGGGGGAGCGCAGGGGGGGCTTGGGCACCCTGGAGCAGAAACCCCACTGCGGATGCTGAACCTCCTCCTGGCAACCTCCTGGCACCAAAGTGGGTGTCCGAGCCCCTCAGCCTGTGGGATGGGGTCCTTCGCCTGCCCCACAGCCCCGACGACTCCAAGGGCTTCGGCAGCAGCTTCGGGAGAGGAGAGCTCGTCCTTCGGCGCTGAGGCTCCTTCCAGTTTGGGCTTGAGGCTTCTTGTTTTCTTTTCTTTTCCCTCCTTCTCTCGAGCAGAAGATGATTCTCCGTGGCCCGAGAGCTGTGGGCGCTGGCGGTGCAGCTGCTCCAGGGGACGGAAATTGGGGCAAGGACGATGCTCGAGGTGAGAGAGGCTGAGCAGCAGCAGCAGGAGCCGGGCCGTGCTCGTGCCAGTGCGACTGTTCTTGCCCGGGACCCAGAGCTGGGATTGGGGTCCAGGTTTTGGATGGGAAATGGGCAATAAAGAGATGAAGTTTCCAGGCACTCTCTGGCTGATGGTGTGATTTTGTTCGTTTGGGGTTTTATGGGGGTTTGTGGGTTTGGGGTTTTTTTTTTCCTTATTTCTTTTTTCCCATCTTCCTGGTCTTGCCTGAGGTGCAGCCAGACAAGGGGAGAAGGGTCCTTGTCTGCCTCCCTCGCCATTTTTAGGGTGGTGGGGACACTGGGGTTGGAGGTGCTGCAGATTTTGGGATAATGGGGGAGTCTTGGAGTGACCCGGGCAGGGGCTCAGCTTGGCTGAACCTGAGAGGGACCGGGGCTGTTGGTCACCTCTGCTCCTGCCCCCAGAGCATCTCTTGGCTCTGAGGGTCATCTTGGTCCCTACCTCAGGGATAGGAGGTTTTGGGGAGGCTGAAAGAGTCTGGGGATGCAGGGACCACATAGTGGGAGCTGCTGTGGTGGCAGGGCCGTGGTTCTCTCTGGCTGGTGGATGCTGAGGACTCCCTGGCATCTCCCAGGGTGGGCTCACTGTGCCCTCCCTGCCCCAACAGCCCCCCCAGTTCCACTTGGAGAGGGCAAGTCAAGGGGGGCTGAGGTGCCCCTAACCCCTACAGGTCTGTGCAAGAGCCTTGGGCTGGAAACCTCAGTCTGCTCCCAGAGCTGGGACATCCCTGGGATGGGTGAGATGAGTTCCATGCCTGGAGTGCTGGGATGGAGCTCAGGAGAGGTGGGCAGGGCTGCTGAGGGGAAGGTGTTGCCCAGATGTGGGGGAGAGGTTTGAGGGTACAGTCCCTACAGTCAGGGGGATGTGGTTGGGAGTCTCTGGGTGAGGATGAGGGGTGTGGAAAACAAAGCAGAGGCTGCAGCAGGTGCTGGTGCCCATCACCCAGCCAGGACACTGGCACTGAGGAGTCACTCTGCAGGCAGTGAGGGGAATTCCCTGCATCTGGAGTCCTTATCCTTATGGTGGGTTTCAGTTTCCACAGATCCCAGCTGGGAATGGTCTCCTGCAGTGGGGAGCAAGTCTGGGAAATTGCCTGAGCTTTTGAGAGAGAACTCATCAAAAGTACTCAGGGAGCCACCAGGGAAGAGGCTGCCCTGGACTTGCTGGTTGGGAATGGAGAAGGGCTGGTGGGAGCAGGGATGGACTTGGCCCACAGAGCTACTGAAAGGGTTGAGTTTTACACTCAGTGAAAGGGAAGGACATCAGAGCTGCTTCCTGGGGCTTGGGCAGTGCAAAGGTCCTGTTCCTTGGGGAAGTGTTTAACAGAGTCCCATGGGAATCTTCAAGGGGGTTCTCAGGAACAGTTAATTCTTTGGCAGAGCCTGGTGCATCCCACTGCATGCTCTGGGTCCAGGAGGAGGCCAGTCCTCTTGCCCTGATGCCCAGCTCATGGTCATGCTGGGGCAAGACCACCCCCTCCCTGCTCCCCCCAACATACCACTGCACATCCTTGTGTTTTTCCAAAAAAAAAAGTCCTTTTTATTGACATCTTGCTCAGTGTTCCCACGCTGTCCCTCAGCGCGTGCAGCCAGATGGGGTCCTGGGGGCCTTTGAGGCCCCACAGGCTTCGGGCTTCTCCCCCTGCCAGAGAGTGGCCAGTAGAGCCCCAGCAGGGACAGGGACATGTCCCCAAGCCCCACTGTGCCCCCAGACCCCTGTCCCACCTGATAGAGGTGGCAAACCAGTCCCAGCAGCGAGGCCTGTGCCTGTGCCTGCAGGTCATCCGTGTGCTTCTGTGGGGGCAGATGTGGCCGGTCAGGGGGGTCCCCACGGTGCCCCAGCCCCGCCTGGCACCCTGTTCCCCCTGCCATACCCCATTGATGACGATCCAGGGCACATACTGGTGCGGGGGGTCGAGTGCCTCTGTCAGCTGGGCATTCTGGTGCATCAGGGCCAGCCCCACGTCCCCCTGCACGCAGGCAGAGATGCGGCCCCTGTCCAGCTCCGGGGCATAGACCTGCAGGCACTGCCAGGACAGGGGACACACAGGGTGGTCAGGGGGGCTGGGGTGTCCCTGGGGTGGCCATGAGGGACAGGGACACCCCCACAGCGGGGCACGAGGGGTGGGGAGTGACACATACAGCCTCCAGGTTCTTGGTGACAGAGCTGCCCGACTCCAGGCAGAAGATGATGGGGAAGTAGGTGCTGAAGTTCTTGGCCTCGTGCATCAGGCAGGCCTATGGGAACAGGGTGGGTGGTACGGGGCCGCTGGACCCCCATGTGCCAGCACCGTGGGGACAGGGGCCGTCACCTCGATCATGTTGCCCAGACACTCCTCGGGGCCGTGCTGGCACTGGAAGTTCCATTTCCCACTGACGTTCTTCTCCTGCGGGACCGAGCAGGGTGAGCGGGGCCGGCGGCACCGGAGGGAGCGCCCGCAGCTCCAGCACGGCCCCCTCCTACCTGGGCATTGCCGTAGGGCACCAGGGTGATGTTCAGCATCTCGGAGGGCAGCAGCAGCCACGTGGGGAAGAGCTCCAGCACCAGGAACTGGCGGCACGCCGGGCACAGGCTCTCGTAGTACAGGCTGAGCTGCACCGGGGCGGCCGCGGGGCGAGGGAGAGCGGGACAGAGACTCTCCACCTGCGTGCGGGAAGGTTTTGGGGGGGCTTAGGGCTGCAGGGCTGGGGCAAAGCTTCTGCGCTGTGGGGCAGAAGGGGCGATGAGGGAAGTGAGAGTGGCCGGGGGCCGCCTGCGGCCGCAGGATGCTGGGGCTTTCCGCGAGAACTTCCCCAAATTGGTTCAGGGGAAAACAAATTTAGAACGTGCCTGGCTGGGGGTGAAGCCCAGCACCAGCGGAGGGTGACGGCTGCGGCCCCGCGGGGCTCACAGGGCGCTGCCACCGCCTGGGGCTGCTCGGGGAAGAACAAGCTGAAAAGCCGTTTTAGGCTTTA
>WBMV01004465.1:493389-512520 GCA_013396655.1 Campylorhamphus procurvoides | reverse complement strand
GGGTTTTTTGTGTGGTTTTTTTTCGAAGTACCGTACAAAAAAAAAATCCTCTTACAGTAACAAATACTGGGTTTACATTAGTAAACATCAACAGAAAGAGCAGAGAGCACTACTGCTGGTAACGACAGCTCGGGGGGCAGGTTATTCATTATTGCATATGCCTAAGAAACTAAAACCTCACGCAGCCACCACGTCCTCTCCGAGCACAAAACCTCCACGGGCACCACGGCCCTTTGGGGGGGATTTACACGGGGGGTCGTGGAGCCCCCCACGCAGGGACACGGAGGGACAAGCTGTCCCCAGGCTGTCCCCGGAGAGCAGGGACAGCCACGCTGCACCCCCGGGATGGGACGCACGGCTCGGTTGGGGGACGTGGAGGGGGGTCACAAGCAGCAAAGCACAGCCCAGCGCCTCGAAACGCGGCGCCAGCGGGGTCAGAAGGAGCCAAAAGCAGCAAAGGACAAATCACAAGGAGCTTATGCTGGGGGAGCAGCGCTGCAGGAGCTCGGGGCTGGGCTGCCACCCCGGGCAGGGCGGGGGGAAAGCTGCGGGTCGGGGAGTGAAGCACCGTCAGGGAAAGGCAGCCCTGGGCACGGGCATCTTCCTCCTTGTCGTACACAGGACGTGCCACCAGTGGGCAGGAATGGCAGTACTGGAAGGTGCAGAGGGGTGACCGTGACCCCCTCCTTGCTCCTGGGGAGGAACAGGCTGCCGGAAGGGAGAGCACGGGGAGAACTGCAGAAATTCAGCCCAAAGGATACAAAAACAGGATAAAAGAGAAGCTGGAATTTCCCTGGGCAGCAGAGTCAGGCGAGCACCAAGCAAAGTGTTGACAGGTGACAGCTTGAAGCTGAGACTCTTCCAGATGCTCAGCAGGTCCTGGCATGAGCTGGGAGCAACCCACCCCGTGGCAGGACTGCCCTGAGCTCATACTGGGGAGTGGTGGGGAAATGTGGAGCCCATGGGGTGAGAGGCTGAGGATCCCAGCCACCTGCAGCCTGTCCATGGCATGGGGACATGCTGGAAATGCAGGGACAAGCACAGGACCAGGACAGAGTCCCCAGGCTGAAAATGCACTGCAGTGACCAGTGTGGGACACTGACAGAGCTTTGGAGTGTTGGTGCAGCCCACACAGCCACCACACAGACCCCAGGAGAGGACTATGAGGATGGAGCCTTCCTGCCCCATTCCCAGGTGCTCTCATCTCTCACGTGCCCAGGCCCAAAGAATTCCCTTAATTATCCCTGGCAGTTTTTCCCAAGTGATCCCCCACCACAGCACCCACAGCTCCCCTGACCTGCCACCTGCACCAGGGCATCAAACACCAACAAACCAGACCCAAAAAGCAGGGCCCAGAGAGGACATGCAGAGCAGGGAACAGGGACTGTACAGTCAAGCACAGGACAGCTGCCACAAGCAATGGGAATGGGACATTAGTGCCAGCAATCCCAGCTCCAAAAGGATCTGGGGACCAGCCCAGAGCAAGGCGAGCAGCAGAGCTGGCTGGGGAAGGAGGGACAGCGTGGTCCCCAATGCAGGTGGCATGTCAAGGACAGGATGCAGGCAGAACATGGGCACACAGCACTCTGGAGCTGGCAGAGGCCAAGCTGCAACGGGTAACAGAAGTGGCAAAGCCCATGGCAACCACCAGCCTGCCCCAGGATGCAGTCTCCTAAAGGGAATGAGCCTCTCCTGCAAATCACAAGGACCAAGAATGCTTTCCTCAAGCCAGGCAGCCCAGAAAACCCTGGGAAGCAAATGCCACCACGGCCTCAACTCTCAGCTCAGCTTTTAAAGCTCTTCCAGAGCCACCTGGTCTGCCCTCGGACACAGCCCCGTGCCCATGGTGGGCAGCCCTGCCCCGGCCCCCATACAGTACCCACGATTCTAAGTGCTTTGCATACGTAGTTCACCATCATGCAGACACAGTTCAGCAAGCCCTGGGCCCAGCAGATCTGTCCTTCTGCAGCAGAAAAGGTCCTTCATTCCGTGTAGGGCTCGTAGTGTGCGTCGGACTCCGGCCCTCTGCTGCTCCAGCTGCAGGGCCCAAGGCAGCCTGGCAGCTGCTGCCCACGCTGGGGGTGGCACTGGGGGCTCAGCAAACACCAGCACCAGGGGAGCAGCCACTCACAAAAAGAACCATATTTACAGAGCTACAGTCAGCTTGAACGGGTCACGTGTGCAGAGAGGCACCGAAGCCGGCCGGGAACAACGCGCTGTGCACCCCACAGATCCTGCCAGGAGAAACACGGGCACCAGCACGGGTTTCACAGCTTCGCTGGCACAACTAAGGCGAGAGATTCATCGCTAAGTGGATCCTCCCTGCCCAGGCAGCAACACTCCAGAGGTGGTTATGACACACGGGAATGACGGTGGGGCGGGGAGACCTCGGCCGGGGAGCCCCACGGAGGGTGAGGTTTCTCCTTCCTAAATGAGTCTCTGCATGCAAGAGCAGCACCCCTCGTACCAGACACCACCACAGCCTGCGAGACCCCCGAGGGAAGCAAGAGGGAAGGATGTACATGCTCAAGGGAGCCTCCTCCTCTGCCTCCTCCAGCATCCAGGCAGGGAGCCCCTCGGACACAGCCGGAGCGCTCCGAGGAATCGGGAACCAAGCTCTACAGTGATGCATAGCGGGGCGACCTGCCAGCAAGAAGGGGATCTGACCTGCTTGTCAGGGAAGGGGAGGGGGCTGTGCTCACCCCCAGCAATTCAATCACAACTGGATCCCACCTCCTAGAGGCTGGAGCCTGCTGGGAATCAACAGCCCAGCCTTTCTGTCCCATCAGCCAACATGGGTTTCAGCTACTGACCAAGAGGGACACCAGGAACGGTCACAGACATCTCAGAGGCTCTGAAGGAGCAGGAGCACAGAGACTCAACTATACAGGGTGCAAGAGTCCAGAGCCAGAAAGCAGCGCCCTGGGGAGAAGCTGAAGGCAGCTGTTGTGTTGTGCATGGGCTGCTCATCTGGCTGGTGGCTGGGAAAGGACCGGGTGAGCCAGCGTGACATTCAGGGAGTCATTGTGCTGCACCAGGGACGTGTGCTTGTAGTGCAAGACCAGGTCCTTGAGGGAGGCGTAGAGGTTGTAGGGCTCAGCAAACCCATAGCCGGTCGCCGTCTTGTAGATCACGCAGTGCTTGGTGTCACCATCCACCCTGCCAGGAGACAAGGGAGCCCGGGTCAGCAGTGGCACAGGGACAGCAGACCACGAGCAGGGGCCACCAAAGCAGCCCAGGGACACGCCTGGCCCTGGCAGGAGGAGCCAAGGCAGATGGGAGATTTTGGGAAAGCCCAGCTGACACCTCCAGCATTGGGTGGGAGGGAAGGGTGGATCCATGTGGGAACAGCACCCGTGCCAGCCCCACCCACCACCCCTGCCCCGGGGTACTCACACTACAGAGCAGGCGTAGCATCCCTTCTGGCTGCTCTCGCGGATCAGGAAGGTGCCGTCCCTCTTCCCACACAGCATCTCCTCTGCCTGCACACGGTTGATCTTCCCCACGTACCACGTTCGCTCCTCGTGGTGGGGCAGCTCCTCCTCATCATCCATCATGGAGTACTGGCTGCAATGGAGCACAGGCAGGGTCAGTTTGGGCACCCACCTCTCCCCCACACTGCTAGCTGCCATCACCCTTCCCAGCAGGGAGGAAGGACATCCTCAGCTCCCACGCAGGGAGCTGCGACAGGGACACTCACTCCTCCGTCTCGTTCTTGATGCCCAGCCACTCGTTGATCTTCTTCTGGCGGGCGCCCTTCTGCGTGAGCCACCTGTGGAAGGAGAGGCAGAGCTGAGCCACCAGCCATCACCAGAGGGCAGCAGCCGGCCCTCTCAGAGCTCCCTGCTGCACCAAACCGGCTCCCAGCCGGTCCGACAAGCCCAGAGAGCCCTGGAGGAGCCAGCTGGATGGCTCCCGGGCCGGGCTGCGGGGGCTCGACGTACACCAGGTACTGGTCCCGCAGTTTGCGCAGCTGCATGAGGTCTGGCTTGAGGCTGTTCATGCGCTTGTCGATCTCCCGGTTCTCCGAGGCTTGTTTCTTCAGGTCCTGCTCCAGCTTCATCTTGCTGTCGTGGATGTCTGTGATGCGGGACTTGAGCTTCTCCGAGTTCATGAGGATCCTGGGAGAGAGAGGGGGGTTTGGGCTGTGAGCCAGGCTGGGGGAGGCAGAGGAGGCTGCCTGCCAGCTCCAGCCCACAGCACGCTGCTCAGAGACCAGGACTGCGCATGCCTGGGCTCTGTGCTGGGCCAGGAGGATCCTTCCAGCCCCTGGAGCCCTTGCCCAGGCAGGGCAGGCCCCCATCAGCCCCGTCCTCACCGTTGCACCTCCTTCTCGTTGCCCTCGCGCCGGAAGCGCTCGATGTACTCCTTGCTGCACTTCTCCTGTGTCTGGCACTGCTCCTCAAAGATCTTGATGGTCTCGTTGAAGGCCTCGATTGCTGTCCTCTTCATCTGCAGCTCCTGGGGAGATGGGAGGGGAGAGATGAGGGAGGTTTCTGCCCATTTACATCCTCTCTTTCCCCCTTCCCAAAGCAGTACTGGACTTGCTGGAGCCAAAAAAATATCCCTCTCTTCAAACCCCTCAATGGGTGCCCAATCCCTGCCCAGCCCTGTGCACAGCAAGGCAGCTGCCCTTGCTCAGGGGGTGTCAGGGCAGCCCCTGGGGGGGTCAGGGCAGCTCTTGGGGGGGTCAGGGCAGCCCCTGGGGAAGGCAGTGCTCAGGTACCTGGGAAGTGCGTGTGTACTCCTCATACAGTAGGTCATACTCCCAGCTCTTGTCCTGGTACTGCTGGTGATAGACCTTCAGCTGCTCCCCGACGGCTTCCACGCTGTCCTCCTTCACCAGCTGGTCCTGCCATAGGCACAGCCTCAGTCAGGGCCTGCTCCAGCTGGTGCCATGAAACCCCACCAGCCCTGCACGTCTGTCACCCCACAACGCAATGTCCCAGCATGGGGAGAGGGGTGGGACCTTGTCATCTCCCAGAGGAGCAGGGATGGGGGAGCAAATGCTGCTGGTTCAGGCTGTGCTTGCCAGCAGTGCCCCTGAGGCACAGGGCTCACCTGCTGGTACTTGGAGATGGGGTAGAGCAGTCTGGTGTCCAGCTTGGCGTTGTACTGGGCGAGCGACTCGTGCCGGTAGTGGGTGATGAGCTCCACCACAGAGCCGAAAGTCAGGGGCTCTGAGAAGCCATACTTCCCTTCCCGGTGGAAGATCTTGATCAGCTTATTATTGCCCCCCTTCCTGTAGAGGGCAGGGGAGAGGAGAGGGCACTTAGCACCACCCCAGCACCCTACACCAGCCAGAGCTCTGGGTATCCTGGCAGCTGCAAGCACAGGGACACATGCCCACAGCTGCAGCCCAGAGTGGCAGAGGCTCCCAGGGGATCCCAGTGCCCTACCTGAGTGTGAGTGTGTATTCCCCCTGGATCTTGCTGGAGGCATCACGCACCAAGAAGGTCCCATCCGGCGTGTCCCGGAGTTTCTCGTTCACCTCCTCCCTGTTGGGATGTGCAAGGAACAGGATTGTCACGGCCTGTGAGGTGCCCCCCAAGGCTCCCCTAAACACCCTGATGGACAGGGCACCCTGGGCATGAGCTGCCAGTCACCCTCTTACCGAGAAATGTCCCCCCAGTACCACTCAGCATCCTGCAAGGGCGCGTTGTTCCCGTTGGCCAGGCTGGCTGCGCTGGGCTTGGGCTTTGGTGGTTTGGGAGGCAAGGCTGGAAGAGAAGGGGGGTTGAAGCTGGCTGAGCCCAAATCCCAGCTCTCCACAGGAGCACTGAGTCCCTCTCCCTCCAGTGACTGGCCCTGGAAGCCCCCTTGGCCACCACTCTACCAAGGGCTACTCCAGGCACACCTACACCTCAAGCCAGCCTCCAGGTACAGCTGGGCCACCAAAATGCCCTCAGCAACCCACTCATGGGGGCAGAGAGTCCACACCCACAGGGCACAAACACCAGCGCCTCGGGCCCCAAGGAAGGGGCATCTCAGTACCTGGAGGCAACTGTTCTGGCTCCACCTCCTTTGTCTGCAGAAGTGTCTCCAAAAACAGCACGGAGAAGTCAGGGCTCAGCTCTGGGCTGGTGGGAGAGAGGAGGCAAGTCAAGAACAGCAGATGTGGAGGAGAACATGGCACTGCTCCCACGAGCCCTGGGCAAAGGGGCAGCCGGGGTCAGCTGGTTCACCCCAGCCACCAGACCCGGGGCTGACACAGAAGCAAGGGCTCTGTCCTGGCTTTGAGTCCCACCCCTGCGTGCTGCCAGCAGTCTAATCCCACAGGCAGGGGTCGTGGCAGGCCTGCTGTCCCAGGCTGGACTCCTCATCCTGGCAGGCCCAGCACCCAGCCCTTGGAAGGCTGCTGGAACCAAAAGGTGCCGTACCTGGCGCCAGGCAGCCGGAGGAGCAGGGGGCCGAAGATCTCTCCCAGGGCCCGAGGGTGGAGGTTGTTGCTCTCGGCCTGCTGCGATACCTTCCCCAGATGCCGGAGCAGGAACTGCAGGGTGAGCGTGTTCTGGAGCGGCACCGCAGGCGACTCCAGGGCCAGCAGCAGCTGCTTCCGGCAATTCTCCGGCTGGGGGATCTCTGGGGAGAGAACAAGACACGATGGAAGAGCTGGGACAGCCGGCACCGCTCTCGGTGCTCCGGCTGCGTCACGGCGTGGGAGCGCTGTCAGCAGTGGGGCCCGTGTGCCATGCCCCAGAGGGACAGGGCTTATTTTAATGCCCCAAATGCATCCATCCCGCTCCCGAGGCAGCCAGGGGAGGCCCTTACCCTGCAGGATGCGAAGGATGTCTCCATGCACGGACACTGGCACCACGGGGGAGGGCAGGTCCTGCAGGTAACCCCGCAGGGCCTCGCCCAGGGAGTGAACATCCAAGGGCTCCAGGTCACCCAGGGTCCAATCTGCCAGGGCACACATTTCCCATGGGTGGTGGGCACAGCACTGGGCGCCCAGCCAGCAGCTCCAGTGCTGCCAGCACCCATCCCAGAGACCATCCCACACCTCCCAGCCAGCTATCACGGGACACGGCACCACGAGGGAGCTCAGGCAGCCCTCGGGCAGCCCATGTGACAGAGGATTTCTGGAAGTTCCCCATACACCCCAGAAATAAGCTGCCCCTGGGAACCCCAGCAGTTCCCCTTAGGAAAGGGCAGAGGTCATTTTGGGTGCCCACAAAGGAATCTTGCCACAAGAATCCTGGGCAAGTAAGGCTTGGGGTGAGAGTTTTGCTCCCCACTGCTGGCAGAGCCACGCACAGACTGAGCAAATACAAACTGAACTCAACAGGGAAAACATCTCCCTCCAATGCAGGGCACAGGATTTTGGGAAGCACATAAAGCCTGTCCCAAGAGCAGCACTGCCAGGGCTGACAGCACTGCGTGGTTGGGGTTTGCAGGAACATCTGTGGAAGGGGACAGGCCAGCGTGGTGCCGGATGAGGCCCAAGCCAAGAGGCAGAGAGTTGCGAAGGCTCCCCGGCAGAGCCATCGGCTCCGGCAGCACGGAGCCACAAGAAAGATCCTGCCCTGGTTATTAGGGATGTGACAGAGCCAGAGAAGCCTCTGCCAGCCCATCAGCAGAGCGAGGCACCCCAGAGAGAGAGCAGGAGACAAGCACAGGGATTCACTTGTTTGCCCGTGAGTCCCCGAGCCGGCACCACATCCCTTTGTCCCAGCCCAGGGCCGGTGTCAGGAATGCCCCCTGTGCCATCCCTTCCTGCGAGGCAGGGACATGTTGGGACGGGGACAGCCCAGCCCCACAGGCAGCGTGCCGGGAGTCAGGAACTGCCGGGGACAGGCGAGCCTGGCCTGGATTGCATTACTGCTGGCGCTGTCACATCCACTAATCTCCTCCATCTGAGCCCGTTCGCCTCCACCGCGCCGAGCTGGTTCTTACCGGTTCTCAGCGCTTGCCTCAGTTCGGAGCCAGATGTCCTGTACAACATCTCGCTGTCTAACCCTGCAAGGGGGACACTGCTGTCAGCTCCTGTGGCACGGCCAACCAGGCCTGGATGGTGTCCAAGCCAGCCTCCTGCAGATGCTGCTGCAGCCCCCTTGGCCCCCCACGACACCCGGTTCCGTGGCCCCCTTTCTCTGCCACGGCCACAGATCCAGGCTGGAAGCACTTCCCAAATCCCAGAACCCATCCAGGGTGTGTTGGTGTTCAGACCCAGCACCCTCACCCCAGGCCTCTGTGCAGGATGGCACGCTGGGGTCAAGCCCAGCTCTGGGGAACAGTGGCTCAATGCAGGGATGAGCGTGAGGGCAGCTGTGACCTGTGTGTCCCACAGAGCTCAGCCACCCCCTCCGCCCTCATTGAGGGATTCTGGGATCTATCAGCCTCCCCAGTGCTCAGCGTTCCCCCTTACCTTTCTTCTCAATAGCTTCCACCAGCTTCACCAGGAGCGGTGGAGCAATCTCGGGAGGGCTGAACTGCTCCTGCAAATCCAGGAGAGGAGACCCTGTGGGAGAGGGAAGGAGGGAGAGAAGGGCTCAGTGCCAGCTCAGCCACCAGCAGAGAGAAGAACAGGACACAACCAACACAGCTCCCAACAGGAGCAAGCAAAGCCATGGCCCAGGCAAACATGGCACAGAGGCTGCGAGCCACCTGCAAGCTGGCCCAGAAACCAGCACGGCACTTGTTGAGCCCAGCCTTGCTCCAACCCCCGACTGGGGGTGCACAGGAGATCCTACTGCTCCCTGCAGGGGCCTGGAGACAGAACCCATCTCCCTGGGGACCCCCAGCCCCTGGGCAGGCAACACAGGGGTTACCAGGGCTGCTGGAGCTCAGGCTGGGCTGGGTCCCTGCCCAGCACAGGGGCTGTGCAGGGCTGGCAGAGGAGCAGGGCCAGGGAACTCGCTCGCTGTGGTGAGCTGTGATTAATCCAGCAATTCAGACAGAACGCCCTGTCAGCAAATTCCTGCCCTTGATTGCTCGTTTAACATGGAAACCTGCCCTGTGCCTCCCCCTCCCCGTGAGCCCACAGCCTCCTGCAAGCTGCTGCAGGGTACAGACACGGCATGGGACCAGGGTGGCCCCCATTCCTGGGGGACCTGGAGCCCTGGGGTGGGTGGTTATTTCACTGCCACTTCCCGAAGAACTCGAGGTTCTGGCTCCAGGCAGCTCCTTGCCCTGGGCATGCCGGGGCAGGAGCACACAGGCCTGGCCAGGCAGCTGCCAGCAGGAGGTTTGCTGAGGGATATGCAGTGCCAGGCTCCATCCTGCTTCCAGCTGAGCACCAGCCGGCGCAGGAGGCTCCTCCGGGCTGCCCCACAGCACCGGGCAGACCTCGGGCAGCCCACGGTGGGTGAGGACACTCAGCACACTCCACTCTGCAGAGGCAGAGCCAAAAGGCTGCTCCCCGTTGCGAAATAGCTCGGTTGTCATGGATCTGACCCGGGCTCGCCTGGTGTGGTCTCACCACGAGGCGCAGCAAGCCGAGACTCCGCACCCGCCTGAGCCTCGTGGGGAGACGGAGCACCCATGGAAAGGGAAGCACATGGGGCAGGCACCCAGCAGCTCTGTAGGGGCCTGTGCTGCTGGAGGGTAGAGAGGGACAATTCCTGATCAGAGCGAGCCCCCGGGCACAGCAAGGGGCCCAGCGTGGTGCTGGTCGGGGTGGGGAAGCTTCAGGCAAGCTGCCAGGCTGGCAGCTCCCAGCCTGACCCTTGGGAAGGGCTGAAGGGAGAGTAAATACTGGCGCTGCCCACGTGGCCCCGGCCGGGAATGTGCTGCTTCAGCAGGCAGCAGCTTGCCCTTTTTTCCTTTCACCAGGCAGCCTGTGCAGGAGCCAGCAGCGACTCCTGAGCCTGCCGGGCCTCCGGGCTGGGCCGCCGTGAACAAGGCTGCTCACAGCACGGCCCGGGCAGCTGCGGAAATATTTCCGAGCCGCGTTTTCCGCCCGTGTTCTCCGCGGAAGGCAAACACCAGCAGCTCGTAAATCCGCTGGCAGGACGCGGCTCCCGGGGCTGCGTGACAGAGCGTGGGGCTGGCCCTGCCCCACGGGTGACACTGCGGGGCTGGGGGATCGTGGCCAGCCACGGCAGGACCCGGGAAGCACGGCAGGAGCTCCGTGGGGCAGCCAGCAGGCAGCTCTGCACCTCCCAGATGCAGCCCTGTCAAGAGGGAACACAGGCTTGGCTCAAATGGAGCTTCTCCGCTGCAAAAATGCGTCTCCCCAGCAGAACACTGAATACAGAAATAGAGAATTGCAGCATATTCGGAGCTGGAAAGGACTCACAAGGATCACGGAGTTCAGCTCTTAAGTGAATGGCCCATGTGGGGATTAAATGCACAGGATGAGTGTAAAATGGTCTTGTGTGTCTGAATCTCCACCCTGCAGGCCCTGGCTGTGCCCAGAGAGGAGGTTGGCTATGGGGATGCATCCACAGGGCACAGAGACAGGGCTGGCACCCCCTACATGTACCCTGGTACCACACCCTCCATCTCCACATGCAGGACACAGACAAGCTGGCTTTTGGTTTCTCTTCCAACTGCATCTTTTCAATGTCAGGAGCTTTGGAACGGATCTTGTTCCACATCCCAGAGATCCCACCTGCAGCTCTGACCACCCAGACACACCTCCACTAAGCCCTCCTTGAGAAGAGGAGGAGAGAGCCGACCGTGACAGAAATACAGCCCCCGAGGGAGTGCAGGGCTGGACACAGGCAGGGCCAGCACATCCAGCACAGAGCCTGTCCCAGGCTCCCGAGAGGAGCTGCTTTCTTGGAAAGGCAGGTTGGGAGTGGGATGACTCAGGTCAGCGGCTCTGGCTGCCAACCCAAACGCACGCACGGCCCGGCCGCATTCCCACCCTCCGGAGATGTTTCCTGGGGCCGCCCCTCTGGCTCCGGCAGCAGGAGCAGGGCAGGCAGCTGCAGGGAGCTGCGCCAGCCCCACCACCCTGGTTTTGTAAGACCCCAGAGGTGTTTCACACAGCTCGAAGCGTGTGAAGGCAGAGCTGTGGCTGCCAGGCAGAGAGGGGCAGGGGACACACAGTACTGCCAGCTGGGAACATGCTCTGACACCCCCCAGCTCCTGCTGCTGCCCCTAATCCTCCTGTGTGTGCCAGCACGAGGTCTTCTGCAGGGCATGGGAAGGCAAAGTGTGGCTGTCATTGGTTACTTGGAAGGGACTTTAAAGACCATATTGTCCCACCCCCTGCCACGGGCAGGGACATTTCCACTAGCCCAGGCTGCTCCAAGCCCCGTCCAACTTGGCCTTGGACACTTCCAGGGATGGGGCAGCCACAGCTTCTCTGCCCAGCCTGTGCCAGGGCCTCACACCCTCACAGTCAGGAATTTCTTCCTAACTTCTTATCTGAATCTCTCCTCTTAAAATTTAAAACTTCCCCCTTCTCCTATCACTATCTCACTGCACAAGAAGTCTCTCTCCCACTTTTTTACAAGCTCCCTTTAAGTACTGGAAGGCCACAATAAGGTTTCTCTGGAGCCTTCTCTTCTCCAGGCTGAACATCCCCAGCTCTCCCAGCCTGTCTTCCTAGCAGAGGTGCCCCAGCCCTCGGAGTATCTTCGTGGCCCCCTCTGGACTCACTCCAACAGGTCCTCATCTTTTTCATGCTGAGGCCCCCAGACCTGGATGGAGTAATCCAGGTGGAGTCTCACAAGGGCAGAGTTGATAGGGGCAACCCAGGGGGCTGCTGAGCCTCTGCCACGGGGTTTCTGTGCCTGGGAAACAAAAAAACACAGGCAAGGAGCAGGCAGCTGCCACAGCTCCACAGGCAGGGCTGAGGCACGTTGGCTCTCCCGGAGCAGATCTGTGCCAAGCCCAGTGCCAGCTGGGAGGCAGCTGCAGGTGCAGGACAGCCCATGCCCAGCCCCAGGGTGGCTGCCCAGCCCCAGAGAGGGCCCTGCGACCCGACCCGCGGGGAGGGCTGGCTGCCAGGCAGACAAGCAATTAGCTCCAGTTCTCAGAAGTGCTCTTTTAGACCCTGACTTTTCTCCTCTTGCCCAGAGGCAAGTAATTGTGTCTCTCAGCGGGGCTGAGCAGCTCTTGGCAGGGAGCACTGCCCCAGGCGCTGCAGAGGCGGGAGCTGATGGTTGGGAGAGGTCAGGACTTATCCTGAAAGGAGGGAGCAGGGCAAAACTCAGCAGAGCAGGGACCATGGGCCACAGGGATCCTGGCCTGTTGCAGAACAGAGAGGGAGAAGGATCTTGGAGAGGTAAGAGCTGGACAAGGCTCGCTCCAAGAAGCTCTGCTGAGCAGATTGAGGAGAAACAACATGCTTTTTTCTGGGCTAGAACTGAGTCTAAGCCCACAGCCCCAAAGCAACTCGACCGTGCAGCTGCTGGCGGGGCAATCCAGCGCCGTGGAGCCAAGGGCTTCACCACTGTCCTGCAAAGCCACTCACACACTCTCATATCTCACACACAGGGAGTGGTGCTGGACCAACAGAGCCCAGAGCAGGGCTTACCTTGCTCCACAGGCTCTGGCAGCCGGCAGCTGCTGGCCCCCGGCGTGGCGGGCAGGGGTCTCTGCACTCGGGGCCGGTGAGAAGGGACCGAGATCTTCACCGGCCCCACGTACTCCACGTAGGTGCCGGGAAAGTCCCCCTTCTGCTTGGTCCTCTCGTTGACGCCCAGGATCCACCCGATCTGGTTGGGGGTCTGCTCATCCCCGTCCTTGAAGCCCAAGGACTGCAGGGCCCCCTTGCTCACGACCAGGATGTCCCCGGGCAGCAGGTCAATGTCCTCCTCACGCTCCTTGCGGTAGGGGTAGAGCGCACGGTACTGGAAGCCGTCGGTGCTGCCCATCCTCTCTGCCGTGGGGCTGGGGGAGAAGGGCTCTGAACGGTGAGGAAGCACGTTCCAGGAAGGGGAGGAGGGACCTCAGAGGCAGCTGTCCCCCATCAGCACTCTGAACTGTCTCTGCATGAACCAGCACCCCAGGAGCCTGGTCACGGCACGCTTAGGTGCAGCCCCTTTTCCTGAGCTTGAAACCACGATTCAGCCAGATTATGGAGCAAAGGGAGAAGGAGACAAACATAATCCAGCACTGGTGAGCAGGCATGCAGCAGAGAAACCCGAGAGGAGGGTCCGTTTCACCAAAAAAGAAACAGTTTTCCTGGAGTCTGGAGGGGAAAAGCACTGCAGGCTTCCAGCCCGGAACGGTGCGGAGTGTTACGCCCCCCTTCCCAGTGCCTGCAAAGAGAAGAAGACTTGTCACCGCACAGCCAGGCACCCCACACCCTCCTGACACGCCAACATTCAAACAAGGGGTTCACCTGAGAGGCCCAACTCGTTTCTCTCCTACCTACCAGTTGATTCTGAGCCCTGAATCCAACCAGGGCATGCTAATACTGACTTCCACTCCCAAAAGCAAGCGAGGAGCCAGTGGCTGCAGGCAGGAATGCCACCTCCTCTCTGCTACAGCCAGGCACCAGCTCTGCATCTTAAAGAGGTCCACTCCTGCTTCTTCAGCTTACCCTCCTCGAAGCACTTATGCAAACAAGGAGGCAACAAGGGGGACAAAACAGCCTTTATGCAGGATAACTTTTGCATACAGAAAAGGGTGACCCTGCACCCACCAGCTGCAAGCCCTGAATAGGAGCAGAACAAACACATTTAACCTTTCCTTGTTAAATCGATTAAATTTCACAGTTCACCTTTATATCTCACCATGCAATCCCCCACAAAGGCATCTTCTGAAGGGAGCTGCCCACAAATGTAGGTTAACCAAGCTTTCAGCGAAAGGCTTTCGAGATGTGCTGCCATTCCCACAGAGCAGCACTTCAAAGCTTTGCTCTGAGCTAAAAGTCAATTTTTGAACTTTTCAAAAGCAGCAACAGCATCAAGTGCAGGCACGGGCTCTTTCTGCAGAGATGGAGGCGAGAGGAGTTAAAATAATCTTGAGAAGCCTTCAAGTCTACTTACGGCTCCTAACTGCCTTTCAGCTATTCAGAGAGCAATTGAATATGCTGCCTGCCCTGCCCAGAAATCCACCAAAAAGAAGAAACCTGGGTTATAACATGTTGTTGAAGAGATGTACGAGCTGGGGCATTCCCACCAGCCAGGCACGTCCTCTTTTCCCATCCCTTCCCGGCTGCACAGGCCAGTTTTCCACCTCCCCCAGGCAAATCCCAGCATTCCGGACCTACAAGGCACTGGGGCAGTGAGAAACCAGCCTTCCCAGGGACACCCTGGGCCCGCTCAAACGCTGCAGGCCCTGCTAATGGCTTGGGCTGCTTTGGCCCAGAAACCACCAAACCCAGCTCAAACTCTTGAGTCTCATCTGAAAACTATTAGCGAGCAGGAAGGCTTCTTCTCAGGGCTGTGGGAGCCTGGGCAGAGGGAGGGGAGGAGGCAAAGGGAGCCAGGACACCCTTCCCAGAGGGGTCAGTGCACAACCAAGCACGGCACGAAGCCAAGGCTGCTCTGACCGCTCGTTGGACTCTGGGAGAGGCACTAACGGTGGTGATCTGCAGGATTTCAAAATAACCCTTCCGGGCCAGCAACACGTTACAGTTCGTATCAGCTACAAACCCCTTCTTTCCTGCTGTGCTCCAGGTCACCCCCTTCACGTGCCACCAGCCCTGCACGTGCCACCACAAAGCCTGAGATTGGGGTGAGTCCCCCGAGAGGAGCCAGCTCCACCTCCCCACAGCCAGGCTGAAGGCTCCTTCCCCTGACAAGGACAAAAGGCACAAAAAGGCCATGGCACGGGGAACCTGTGCAGCAGCCAGAGCCTGCACCGCCTGCCTGAGCTCGGGCAGGAGTCCCAGCCAGGCTGTCTTTGCCATGAATGAACAGGCGCTGCCTGCGGGGAGGTGAGGCACTTGCGGCCAGAGGCGGGTGGGGAACAGGATTAAGCCTGATCCAGGTTGCTGGAGAGCTTCTCCAGAGCTCCAGGAGCAGCACCAGGCTGCAAGACTCACAGGGAGCTCCTGGGGAGGTCCCTCGTGCTCCGAGGGGAAGCTGCCGTGAAAGCTCCCACCATGCTGGGACTCAGCTGCAGGGAGCTCGCAGCACAGCCTGCACTTCCCCGATCCAAGCAAGCCCCAGCCAGGAAAATATTACTTCATAATCCAGAGCATAAGGAGAGATTTATGGCCAGGCTCACTGGCTGCCCCTCTTAAAGCTGCCTGTCAAGGTCCCCCACAGAAGAGTCGCAGCCCCGGGGGCACGGTCTGAGTGCCAAGGGCCTGAGTGGCCACTGCCTGCTGGGAACAGTTCCCGCTGCTCCTGGGGAGGACAGACCCCAGAAGGCACCCAGAGGCAGCCGAGCCCAAACCCAGCTGGGTCGATGCTCCCCTGCAGGCACCTCCCCAGCTCCCACCCGCAGATCCCAGCCCCGACTCCAGGCGCCTCCGACAAGCCGGTGCAGCCGAAGAGCCTGGAAGGATAAAATGCTCAGCCCTGGCAAACTCGTTCAGTAGCTTTTAAAAGCAGATCTGCGTGGAGGGGTGGGAAGAGCAGAGTGACTCGGGAGCACTGAGTGTCTCCAAAGAGCAGGTCCCGCAGCTTCTTCCAGCAGACTCCTTCCACAGCCTCCTGCCCTGGGGTGGGAAAGCAGAGGCAGCTCTGTGCCACCCTGCTCTCCACGGCCCAGCGGGTCACTGGGCACATGGAAAAATCCAGAGAACTTAAAGCCAGGCTGGTCCTGGAGCAGTCTCACCTGCCCTCCCCACGCTCAGCCCATGTGGGCATCGAGTGCCTGCGACCACGGGTGAGGAGCCCCCTGCCAAACCCAAACCCACGTGGCAAACGCCAGCAGCATCCTACCCAGAGGGGACAGCTGTCCTCTGTCCTGCCACAGAGCCGGCGAGTGGCTCCCTCGGCCAAGCTGCAGCCACGTCCAGGAAAGCTCTGCACGCCCAGGGCGCAGCGAGCGAGCCGGGGTGTCTGTGGGGAGGGAACACACGCTGCCCAAAGCCCTGGAACAGCCCTCTGGAGGGGAGGGAGGCAGAGCCGAGGGCCCGGGACACGCACGAGCCTGTCGGCTGCGAGCACACCTCCGAGCAGGGCAGGGGGAGAGCCTGCCAAAAGATTTCGGCTGGGCCCAGCTCCAGGTTTGCTCGGCTCTCGGAGAAGAACCTCATGTGTCTGTGCTGGCGAGCACTTGCTTAAGGCTGCTCTGAAAATCCCATGCATCAGACAGCTAAATACCTTTGGTAAATCTATCTCAGCGCCCAGAAACAATCCCCCGATTCATTAACCGCTGTCAATACTTTCTTTGTTTAATGCATTGGTTTGAAACAAAAAACACATTACAAGTCTTTTTGTGTGTGCCCAGCACATAAATAAAAGCATCTTAAGGTTTTAAATGTGGTTCCTGTGCTTTTTCACCCAGTTCCAAATGCAGTTCAAAGTGCAGCTTGACTTGAAGTGAGACTGAGCATTACTTTCCCTCCAGTAAGGGGAAAGAAAGCCCAAAACTATTTAAAAGAAGAATATGCCTACAACAATCTCCAAACCTCTCCAAGTTACATCAGATCCTCAGCAAGCAAAACAAACAGCAAATCAGGGTTTGAACTGCACGTTGCAGACAACGAGAACAAACTTTTCCTTTAATAAAAAGAGAACACGAGACAATGCAATGAGGGGTGGGAATAAAACTGGACAGAGAATTGCCTGCTATCACGACATCTGCTGCTGCATCACGTCCTCCTGATTCACACAGCCAGGGCAGCTCTGCTGGGCTCAGCCCGTGCCAGGGTGGCAGAAGTTGGCAGTGCTGTGGGTCACGCTGTGCCCACCAGCACCAAACCCCCGGAGCAGCACCAGGGCAGAGGGGACAAGAGCTTGGCAACCCCTGGTTTATAAGTGGGACAGACAGCAGAGCAACCCCCTGTGCTGCCAGGCAGCTGCCCTGCCCATGGCCACGAGCTGCCCTTTGCCAGGGACATGGAGCATTTACTGCTCATGCTTGAGCTGAATTAAGCGTTTTGCTTTATTCACCGAAGCCCAAGGAAGGGAAAGAATATCTGGAATATTTCACTGCAAAGGTCAATGCCACAGTTAGCAGGGAGCTGAGGAGCTGCATAAATTCCTGCCTTGGGATGACTGATACCCTTCCCTCTTTTGGGAGACAACTGGATGTCCCAGCGATCTCCTCAAAGGCTGGACAGTGTGAGAGCACCTCAGACAACCTGCACACCTACCCCAAGGCTTCTCACACTGTCCAGAGGCTTCTGACATTGGACTTCCTTCCTTCAGCTGAATCTTGTCTTTTCCTACCCATCTCAGAAACTTTCTCCTCCCTGCAAGAGCTTTTGGTCTGGCCAAACACTTTTATATGCCAGCAGCAAGCAGAGAAGGACCCAGTGCCCTGCACCAGCCCCACCACCTCACTGCAGGCTGCCTTTACACCATCCCCCAAGCAGCCAGAACACGCTAATTCCATTTTCGGAGCATTCATGGAGCTGGATTTAGGGATATATAAACGCAGGAGCTGTATTTTGGCTCCTTCCCTCAAAAATTACAGTTCTAAAAAAAACCTGAGTACATGAAAAAAAATCCAACTGTTCTTGCTAACTTATCTGCTTAAAATCACATTCCCCGGGGTATTTGGAATTTATATGATTTATTAGCAGCTCTGCACAGCTTAGCAATCACATGAAGTAACCAACGAGGTAAGAAGCACCCACATTAGCAGACCAGCACTATTTGGGTATGGGTGAGAGAGCCAAGACCTTCCAACTTGAGAAATCCACCGTCCCTTCCTCTGTTTGCTTTTTATCTTCCATTACTCGGCTACTCCAGCTCCGAGCTGCGGCTCCAGAGATTCCCAGAGGAATTAAAAGAGCCCTCGATATTATAAATACTCTTTTTTTTCATTGTAAACACACCCCGGCACCGGGCGCTCTGACACGGCTCCAAACTGGCTCCACAAACCACTCTGCTCCTCGCCACATTCCAGCTGAGCCGCGCTTTCCCTTCCAAACCCAGAGCTTTTGTCCAGCAGAGGATTCTCCTGTGTGCCTCAACCCTTGTTCCAGCGAGTTAAAAACGGAGGGGTTTGGGGCAGCGACCCAAGTTGAGGAGGAACGAATCCACGCCGCAAACCACACGGGCAGATGGAAGCACGATCTGCCCACGTCAAAGAGAGTCACCAAAGGAACCAAACCATGCCTTGGACTTTCCCACATTGGGGATGACTGGAGCAGAGGCCAGTGCAGCCTCGGGGACACACCAGCCCTTCAGAGGGCGGGGGGAATGGCCAGGAAAGCAGTGATTTAGGCTATATTTACTCAGCTGTCCCCATTCTCTGCTCTCACAGAAAAAAGTCACAGGGCCAGTTCCCCAGTGGCTCCAAGGGCTGCTTGGGAAATCAAAGCCGTGCTTTAATGGGAGGAGAGGCAGCCCTGGCTCCACCAAAAGGCACTGCTGGGGCTGCTCCAGCTCCTCACAGAGCTCACTCTAGGCAGGTCTCACCCCGGGTTTTACTTCCCACTGACCACAGACCCCTGGTCTGGGAGGTGTGTGACCACAAGAACCTTCCACCTCAAGGGGCTGAGGAACACCCGCAGGAGGAGAAGAAATGCAGTGACCAACCTGCCTGGGAAGTGGTGGGATGGCTCATCCCAGAGCCAGGCTGTGGGGGCAACTGTGCCAGGAGGCAGCAAAGCCACAGCCACCCCCAGGCTGCACTCTGGCACATGCCTGGGGCACCAGCTCCAGCCTGGCATCTGCTGGGGCTGAGCTGGGACCCCGACAGGCTGCTCTTCTCCAGCTCTGCCACCCCAAAAGGGTGCCCAGGGCCCCCAGAAATGGGTGCTGTACCCTGCTGAGTGGGATCCCTGAACTGGCACCACTGCAGGGGGGATGGCACAGGGAAACCCGTGGTGGCACTGCTGGGATGGAGACAGCCCTGGGGCATGGGGGGTACAGCCCTGGCACGGGGAGGGAACAGGGACAGCCCAGGAGGGGATGGGGAGCACAGCCCCTGCACAGGGAAGGGACAGGGACAGCCCAGGGGGATCAGGGGGCACAACCACTGGCACGAGGAGAGGACTGGGACTGCCTGGGGGAATGGGGGGCACAGCCCTTTAGCAGGGATGGGACAGCCCAAGGGGACTGGGGACACAGTCATTGGCACAGTGAGGGGACTGGGACAGGCCAGGGGCATCGGGGGGCACAGCCCTTTAACAGGGATGGGACAGGGACAGGCTTG